>VWZG01001067.1:118956-195837 GCA_013396735.1 Grallaria varia | reverse complement strand
TTTGTTTGTTTTGTGGGGTTTTTTGTTTGTTTGTTTTTTGTTTTTTTGTTTTCTGAACATCTTTTCCAGTTTAAGTACATTCTAATTCTGGTCTCAATCTCTGACATTACATAGGCATCCTCTAGAAAGGCTTCATTTACATTAATAATCCACTACTTCCTCCACTGAGGTGCTCCTACCCTTCTTGAAATATCCTCCAAAGTGGTGTGTTGTGAAATGAAACCTTCCCAAAGAGATTCTCTGTAAATCGATCTAAATAGAACATCTTTGTTTGGTGTCTTGGGGTTTTTGGGGTTTTTTTCTTAGTTTTGAGGTCTGCATTCAAGCTAAGAAAAGTAAACAAATTTTAAAAAGTTTTAAAAAAAACCAAACTCTACCGCCACTTCTTAGTGGTTTGTAAGGACAGTTTGTTTCCAAGAAGCAGATAACTGTAAGTCTGCACGGTGTTCTACCTCTGTTTGCTAATCCAAGGCTCTGTCCCAGTTGTGACAACAATTTAAGATAGGCAAATTTGCTTGAACTGAAATTCAAATTCACTTGCACACCTATTTGTCTATTTACTTCTGTGTATTACAGGTAGAATGAGAAGGAATTTTAACAAGAGTAAATAAAGCTGTTTCTGCATTGTTTCCAATAGTCCTAGAGAGGACTACAGGTGGTATTTCAATGCCTTGTATACTGAACACTGAAGTCTTTCCCCAGTATTTCCATTTACATTTCCACATTTTGAAGGACTCTGTAATCTTGTCCTATTGCTTGAAAAAGCTTTCTTCTCCTAAGGTATTTCCTTGTTTGCATGGTGAATTTCACAGAAGTCTTGCAAAACAAAAATTCTCTGGGTATTTCTTAAGGGTTAATGAATTTCAGAGAACTAAGAGGAGGATGTTTCAGCTTGACATCTTGTGGACTGCTTATATTTTAAAGTGTAATTTTGTAAGAAATTACAGGTGATTTTTCTTCTTATATATGCTAATTTACATTAACTTTAAAAAAAATTAAAATCACTGATTTATACATACACAGTAAGTACTTGCTTTATATTTTACACTTGGATATAGTAGCAAGTGAAGGTGTAGTAATCTTGGTAGTTGGGACTTCACATGTCATTGAATTCTGTGGAAGCTTTGCAGTTTGCCTCATTGCTCTCCCCCAGGCAGCACACTTGGGCATATGTAGACCAGGCTGGATGGGGATTTGAGAAACCCGGTTTAGGGGAAGGTGTCTCTGTCCTTTGCAGGGGAGTTGGAATGAGATGATCTTCAAGGTCCCTTCCAACCCAAAATATTCTATGATTCTATGGTATGTATTATATGTATACACAGAAACACCACAAAATGTGTTGTGCATTTTATTCAAAACAGCTTCATACAGATTACAGGGCAGAAACATGATGCTCTCGCCATAATCTCAGAAATAAAATTTTTCTTGCTGTTTCATTTTCTTGAAATTCTATAGGCAGAAAACCAGCAAAGAATGTGATAATGGAAAAGGAAAGTTAGTTTGGTTTTCACTGTAAGATAGTTCCTGTCACGAATAGCTCTGTTAACTACCTTAAGCACTATTGAAATTTTTAAATAATCTATAATGTAGATCATACACTGCAAAAAGACTATATGCATATAAGAAATCGACTTCTTAATTACACATCATACTAATGAAAGCTAATCAGACAGTCACCCTTTTTCTCATAATTAGCAGCTGTTACCTGACAGACGCCATTTCCTACACATGCTTTCGCTCAGGGTTAGTATGAGAAAAGTTTGCTGAAGGCAGGACTATTTTTGGCCCAGAAACACTTATGTTGCTATGTGCTCTCAGATTACTGGGCAGATAGGCACACAATGAAGTCAAACAGCTGATCTGCAGAACTGAGAACACTGTGTGGTTTCCTCTACTGGTGCTTGTTTGTGTATAAATATGCACATGTGCACAAATGATGGGTAAGGAAAGGTTATTTTTCTCTAGATAGGCTTGTCAAAGAAAAAGCCACATCCTGCATCCTGTCAAAAACCCCTGCTAAAATGCAGCGAGAACCCCTTGCTGAGTTGCGTGAAATCACTCCATAAAGCTGTGCCTGTAACAGTCTGTACCTTCTGTTTCACTTAGTAATTTAAAGTTGATCTTAGTTAAGATAGAAGGACCATGTGTCAGTGCTTCTTTGAGTCAGTTGATAAAAGCAATGCTGAGAGCCTTTGATCATTGCCGTCACAGCAGAGTTGGCGGTGGCTGCAGATACAGTTCAGGTCAGATGGGGGATTCGTCCAAGGTCAGTGCTAAAAACCAGCCACTACCTTCTGTATAAGGCTGGACTCAGTACCTTTCACCTGTCCTCTCTGTCCCTTGAGCCAATGGACTGGTCATCTGCTGAAACACAAGCCAAGAAGTCTCTGCAGGTTAGAACTTCAAACTTAAGCCCCAGTATTTTATTAATGAATGTAGCACCACCTTAATCAATAAAACACACCAATGAGCATGATGGGATCTTGAAAGGAGGCTGAGGTACACAGGTGAGTTGGCCTATACCACGTATGTAGAAGCGTAGTTTTTACTACAGTAGGCAGTATAGAACCTTTGTAAGCAGCACACACAGAAAAGACAAAATACCCGTTATTAGATACTGGTATAGGTTAATTTTCTCACCTGCATGCCTGCCTTATGATTAATTTGTTGTTTGAGTTAACACCACTAATGCAGACGGAAATGCTACATCCTGTTTCAGTCATAGCCACAGTTACAGAAATAAATACCTGTGTTGTTACCTAACACTAGGATCCTATGGGAGCAGGTCTCTGGTCTCCATGCTGCACTCCTCAAAGCCATTTCTGCAGAGGAGGTGGGAAAACTAAGCGTATTGGAAACACAGTCTGCAGTGCTCTTGCACAAGCAGGGCTGACAGAGGCAATCGACTATGGCCTTCCCTGTTTGCTCTTCCCTGTTCTGCTCAGATATTTGGGACAGCACAGGGCACCAGTAAGATGGTTCTCATTCTACTAAAGTAGAGAGAGCTTTTTATATTGTGTGGGTGAAGCGTGAAGATGTGTCAGGAGGGCATCTGAGGTACACAAGGCTCCAAACCCAGAAAGGTCTGTCACACTGCATGTGAGTGGGTGACCCATTAGTGCCACATTTCTCCTGTGGACGCTTTCCCAGAAGGAGTCTGCTGGGCACTAACAAACATTGTCATTGAGCAACAGCTATGCTGGTGAGTGTTTGGCACCCCATCCACCATACCCTAGCTTCATGTGACAACACAGATGTCCCACTCCAGACACAAGGGTGGGGAAGGGTGGAAACACACTACATTTCTCTAATAAAGGCAAAGATTCTTCAATCTGGGACACTTTGTCCTTTACAGAACCTCATTAGAGAAATGAATACAGCTATGACCCCACTTGGGATGCGTGGTTTGGCCATGTATGCATTCTTCCTCTGATTAAATCATTCTACTTTGTAGCTGTTCTAATTTGCTTTGAGTTTTGTGGTGGATTTTTAAGATTTGTTTTTCAAATACTTACTTCAGAATGGACATGTGATGATAAACATTGGTCCTTCTGCAACACAGTGTTTCATTTTTTCTTCATGCAGATTAATGAGGTCAAATAATATCAGGGAAAGACCACAAGTTTCAGGTTCTTTCTTCCAATGAACCCAAACCAAGCAATGACATATGACTTAATTCAGTGAAGCCCTTCATGTTACAACTGGACTCACCCTAGCAGGACAGTCCCCCAAAGAGAGCCTTTACTGAAGACAAATGGGTGCCTCTGAGGAAAAAAAAAGAAATGTACTAGCTTTCATTTCACAGGCATGTTCCTGGGGTTTTGGTAGTGTTGGGATGTATTAGTTCTCTGAATGGGACATATCTCATATATCAGTTAAGACTGGAAATGTTGTTATTCTATTCAGGGTTGTAAAGGGAAAATCCCAGCTTTGAAATTCTTCAGTACTCAAACATATCTTGGACATATTTTAAAAAAAAAGAAAAAAAAAAGTCTTAGTTCAGACTTGAAACAGGAGGGGAAATCCCTGGGAAAACAGAAAAGGAGAACCTGACATTTACTTAGGACTCTGCAACTGGGTTAATTCTGAGGAAAATGCTAATCAAGAGAACCATAGGGTTCACTGCCAGTTGCAGAAGATTACCAAGGACAGTTGTATGGTTTATACCTGCCTGCAAGTCCCTAACTTTGGGCATTTTTTTGAATTTTGATAATAAACCCTTGAAGCTTCCTTTTTCCTTTTTCTCTCCCGATCCTTTCTAGACTTTTAAATCCTTTTCAATGCTGTTCATAGCAGTCAACAGGTGAAGGCAGCAATTCACTCTATGAAAACCACCTTTCCTTTCTGCATTGTTAAACAAGACCAGTGGGAGAATGCAATTATCAGGGACTTGTTACTGCAGTAAGCGAACATCAGTCAGTAGAGAAAAATGACAATATTATAGAGTGGAAAGCAGATCACAAAAAGCAGATGAGCCTAAGGGAGAGAAATACCACTTTGATCTAAAGTACTCTTTAATGTCAGATATAGCAATTGGTAAGGAAGAGTTTGGTCTCACCATTTTTTTACTGTGTTTCGGTTTAAGATACGCAAACACAAGTTTATTCAGGTATCTGCTAAATAAAGGTGATACTTTGGTTAAAAAAAATGAAAAATTCCAAGGAAAAAGATATATATACATTTCAGTTTAATGATTACACTTGATATACATTTTGTGACTGGTTGGTGTCAGGAAAACTTGCGATGGGCTAGAAAAATTTCCCTGATAACAGGTACATCAGAAGTGTTGAAATGTAGGAAGAATTTTGATGTTATGTATGATGTTCTGGATGATTTTGAGAAATTAAGTAGTACAAATGGAGAGATACTTAGCAGGACAATCTGTGTCTCTGGTGCACATCACTGTCATCAGCTATCTATACATCAGCACTGTCCTTTGATCATAAGGAGGCAAATGAAGCTGCAGGAAGCATTAGTCAAAATCTTGTTAATTGGAACAGAAGTGGGGAAAATCAACGCACATGGCTTTGAGAACAGTTAGATCATTATATGAAATGGATTACATTATATGATTGCCTGCAATAGCAGGGGCTTTTGTTCCAAGAAACCTGGATCTTCTTGTGGAAATGAAAGTAAAAACAAGATTGAGGAGACAAGGATTACTTAAGTTATTGAATATATACCTCACAACAAGATGTGAATTATTATGTTTGCAATTATTTGTTCATCTTTTTCATTAAATCAGGAGGCAAGGACTCTGAGAGTTTTTTATCTGTACACAGCAGTTTTGTGTCATTTTCTGTAATCACTGAGAAGCTTTACTGGCAGTGAATTAGCAGATTTAGGAACAGGGAGAAAAAAAAAGATATTTGATTGCTTTGTTGATAACTGGATAAAGCTAAAAAGGATACTTGTGAGACAGAGGGGTAGAAGGATGACCAATAGACCTGAAAATATCTAGAACCAGTGGGCACTGGTAATGCAAATGTAACTCATTTATCACAAAGCCGTACATGCCAAAGCAGGATCTGGTGACAAGGCAATGTTATTGCAGTAGGTCTGCACAGCATCTGCTGCAGAGGGGTGTACCACTCTTCAGAGTAAGGGCTGCTTGGCAATATGTAATCAAGACTTGTGACAAATGGTCAAAAAGGATGTACTAATTACCTTAACTAAAAGAAAACTGTTTGCATACATCATTGAACTTTTGTGTTATCTGAAGGGTCTGGGGAGCTTGAAATGAGTCATGAGTAGCTTCTTTTCTATAAGACTGCTGAATAAGTTATTAGACAGACAGGTACCCTCAAGCCAATATACTGGCTTCAGGGAATAGGTAAAAAGAAAGAAAGAAAGAAGTTCCTCTAGTAACAGGCTGAAGGCTGTACTGAACTTTAAAGGCCTTCCTTAGTTGTTAAATTATGCTGAGACCAACCACGATGCAGATATTCAATAGAGACGTTTAATTATTTTCTTACTAGACTGCTCAGCACCTCAGTACCAGGAAAAAAAAAAAAATCCCCAGGGACCAAGCCCATATTAAAGCTTTTAATCTTTAGGACATATGATTTTTTCTGAATATTCTGGGACAGACCCCTTTCTCGCTGATACTAGTAGGGATTGATTCTTAGAAGGGTCCTTTTATATCAATGAAAACTGTTTGATTGTTTTCTTTAAATGGGCATTTTTTTTCAGAACTGTATTGAGTTCAGCCACATGCAATTAGCTAGTATTTGTCCATTCTTGAGGATTTGTCTCTTCTAGCAAATATATTCTTGCCCAAAGTTACTGGCTAGCCAGCTGTACAGCTGTTCGGAAGCATGTAAGAATCTGTGTAGGGAAAGGGAGATGTTGGTTCCCTGAAGTGCCCGTGTGCTAATGGGACGTTACATCCATTTGAAAGGACTATGTCTGCAACAAAAAGAGGTCTTTTCTTCAGTAGTTTTGTTCAAGCTACCAATCATAATTGGATACTCAATGATTTATTTTAAATTAAATAGCATGATTCATGCTTGCGCCATATCAGAACTGGTTTGATTTGATTGTAGTCTGTCTCCCAATCCATGTATGCTTGCTCCAGGAAAAGCAGCAGCAGACCTAAGGGAGATGATTATTTCTCTGTTCCACCATTTCCTGTCAGTCTTAATCAACATGAAAATAATACTGTCATGCAACATAAATAAGATAATATGAAAATATGGTCACTGAAAGTGGACAAAGCGGTGCTTTCAACAGAGAGGAAGATTCTCCTTTCATCATATTTGCAGTTGTCAGTTATTAGTTACATGACAAAGAAAAACACACAGATTTCTGTCTCACTCTCTCCAATGTCCTTCCCTCCACTGTCTGTTTTACTGAGGTCTCATCATATTATAAATGCCACCTCAGGCCTCTTTTTAAGTACTACCTAAGAACATGACTGCAGTAGAACAGCGAAAGTTAGACTAATTTTAAAATTTTTATTTTATGTACCTTCAGCAATTTTGCAGATTACACCAAAGCTGAGTGGTGCAGTTGATTCACTGGAGGAAAGGGATGCCATCCAGAAGGACCTTGACAGGCTTGGAGAAAGGATTCATGCAAGCGTCTTGAAGTTCAACAAAGCCTCAAGTGCAAAGTCCTGCATGTGGACTGGAGTAATCACCAATATTAATACAGACTGGGGGATGAATGTATTGAGAGCAGCCCTGTGGAGAACGACTTGTGGGTGCTGGTGGATGAAATATTCAACATGAGATGCCAATGTGCTCTTGCAGACCACAAAGTCAAGTGTATCCTCGGCTGCATCAAAAGTAATGTAGCCACCAAGCTGAGGGAGGTGATTCTGCCCCTCTGCTCTGGTCCCATGAGGCCCCATTTGGAGTACTCCATCCAGCTCTGGGGTTCCCAGTACAGGGAAAATGTGGATCTGTCAGAAAGGCTCCAGAGGAGGGTCACGAAAATTATCAGTGGGATGGAACGCCTTTCCTGTGAAGAAAAACAGAATGTTGGTGTGAGATGCTGGATATTAATTATTGGTTCAGACCAACTTGAGTGTGTGTGTGGGGGGTAAGGACAGGTCAAATTTCACAAAGGTGAAACAGTGCCCTGCTCCACACCCCAGCTTCTTGGAGGCTTCTTGGAGGCTTCTTGGGCATCCCCAGGGCAGCTGTCTGTCACTGGCACACTGGGAGCACTGCCCCTTCCCAGAGCCCCAGTCCAACCCCAGAGTGGCCAGTGGGCCAGAAGTCCCATCTGGACAGGGGGTGGCCACAGGGGGCCAGAGCAGATAAAACCAGCACCATACCTGACACTTCCTGGACTCCTGGGAGCTGGATCTACACTGAGTCTGGCTGGGTAGCTATAGTTGGCTCCTTTTCTCTCTCTTTCTTCTTCTCCTAATCTCCTTTTTTGGTATTTGGATAACTTAAAGCTGAATGTGTTGGATTTTGCTAAGTTGTATGGGTTAGCATGTGCTAAATCAATGCTTTGTGGAATTCTTTATTTTGATCGAAGGTTGCCCCTTAAATTTTTGTCAAGCTCCCTTATTTCCTAAAGTTTATCAGTAAAAGTGTGTTACGTGACCTTCCGAGAAATGTTTGCAGCATCTTCTCCCACAAGTTATCTCAAGATATTAAAAGAAGTGAAGGCCCTTTTAATAAATCTGGTGAGCGGACTTTTGGAGCTTTGTATATTTTTAAAGTAATACACCTTCAATGAGCTCATAGCTTGAAATCATTGGGGGTTTTCAGCTTGGAGAAGACAGGGCTCTGAGGAGACCTTATAGTAGCCTTTCAACATAAAAAGTCTTGTAAGAAAGACAGACATTTTACCAAGGTCTGTAGTCATAGTAAAAGATTTGAACCAAAAGAGGGTAGATTTAGGTTGGACATAAGAAGGAAATTCTTTTATTATAACAGTGGTGAGATACTGGAACATGTTGCCCTGAGAAGCTCTGGATGTCCTATCCCTAAAACTGCTCAAGGACAAGTTCAATGGGACTTTGAGCAACCTGATCTGATGGAAGATAACCATGCCCATGGGGTTTGCCTAGAAGAACTTTAAAGGTCTCTTCCAATTCAAACCATTCTGTGATTATATGATTCTGTGATTCTATTAGTACATTTTGTTTCTGGATCTTGATCCCTGATATGACACCTGACAGATAGGCTGCCATATCTAGTTAAGTATTCCACAAGGAGGAATTCCTCACCAAATAACACACTGGAAATTTGTCAAATATTACTAGTAAAATGCAGTTCAGCTGTGTAACCAGCCATACCTGGACAAGACTTCTAGGAGGTTTATTTCATTCATTATATTTAGTCATTTTCCTATAGCTATGTTAGAAATTCAAATAATGTCAGGATGAGATGCAGAGTTTTGATTAAAAAGAGAAACAGCTAGAACCTTTATTCAGTGTCTTAGTCAACTTCATATTTCTGCTGAAACATTTCTTTCTTCAAACATCATAATTTATTTCTTTCTTATTCCTTTAGCATCTCCACTTTTTATCAATCTCACTAGAGAGGTTATTGCTGCAGAACTTCCTGATGAGCTCGTATTAGGAAACAAAGGGAGTGCCACAGAGGAATACATTTTCATTTTTTTGGTATTGCTTTTCTCCTTTTAATTTCCTCTCTATTTGTATGGGAGGAAGGGGAGAGTCCAGAAACCAATGTTTGAAACATTTACTAGATTATCTTCCTGTCATTCTCTGCTAATAGAAGATTCTTCCCTGCATGGCATCAGCTAGTGTTTTGCCAAGTCATCAAAGATCCAAACAGACAAACATTCTTCTCAGGAAGACTCATATGTCACTATTGTTTCATGCTTAGCCAAACAATCCTTTTAAACGCCTTCCATATAGTTGTATCGAATAATAACACCCAAATTATTTTCCTTTGTTTGAATTTAACAGTCTTCAGTTATACATGGATTTTTGTGAGAAAGCAATTTGTTTTGTGAGCATTACGCAACAATTGATGCATCATATAGTTAGTCCAGAAACAGTAAATTTCAGTCCCAAATTGTCGCAATCCTTGTAGACAGCTAAAAAAAAACCCCTAAAGAACAAAACTATGCACGCAACCTTAGATATTGCTTTCATTATAAACTTCAGCTTCACGGGAATAAAGGGTTGTGAGGGCTTCTATTTGTGCGGAACTTCGAAGATAAAAATATCGAAAGTCCTTTCTATATCTCAGTGTTATCTATGTAGATCAACACTGGGCAAGAGCCTCTACAGTAGAGAAGCCATTCTCTGAACATGTAGTGCAATAGTTGTTTGTTACACAAACCAGGGTTTCAGTAATATCCATTGGACATTCTTTTTTAGTTTGTGTTCCAGTTTGAGTCTGTATATGACAGGTTTAAAGGGACACACACACACACACATGGTTATATGCACATATGGGCACTCCCTACTGCTTATTTGCCAAGTCTAGCTTTCCAAAAAAAGCAATACTGAAACGGAGATAATGTTGGGAGCCTAGGGAATTTAATAATTTAGACTAAACAATATTCCAAGAATTTTTAAATTGTATTCAAAAATTTCTATTTAAATTAATAAATTGAAATTTAAATTCAACTCAGAACATGACAAGATATTAAAATACACAATTACAATATAAACAGTGTATGATTCTGTCCTAGTTATAGTGGCTGGGACCAGTTTATCACTGTGGGGATGTAACTGGAACTGTGTATTCCATACCCTCTCTGCCATTTATCATGAACTGTTAACGATGCATTGTTTGCAACAGCTGCCCAGGACACACCTGACACCCTCAGGCTATAAACTGTCTGCATGGGAAAAACAGAGATAAGAAGGTTCCCTGTCTTCACACCAATGATTCAGGTGTGATAACTCCCCTCCAGGAGTCATTAACACCTTCACACCCAACCTGAGGGGTCATGTCTGCTAATGGGCCATCAAGTAGACCAAAAATATCCTGTGACTCACTGAGTAAATTGCCCATTGTGAAAACCCTCACCCTGGGAGAGGTACTGGGTGTTCCTATCTGAACTGAAGCATATATAATCTTGGGGTTTTGGAACTTGAGGCTCTCACTCACTCGTCAGACTGAGAGGAGGACCAGAACCTCAACAGGACTGCAACTGCCGCTCTCAACCAGACTGCGACCACCAACCTTCTGGAAGGAAAACAGGTTTTCCTTTTTTTTTTCTTTTTGCTTTGGACTCAGGGGACCACGTGGTGCTCAGCACAGGGGCTGGTGAGCACCATACTGTTTGTGCCCCAGGGGGCTGGGTTGGACAACTGGGTTTTGAGGGCTGAAACCAATTTTCCTTTGTATCAGTGTATCCATTGTAATCTTTTTAATAAATTGTAGTTCTGACTTCTAAACTCTTTTGAGTTGGATTCATTTCTCCTGCCGGTTTACTTTTAAAACCAGCACAGATTCTTAAATGTATTCTTTCTCACATAACTAGAGGGAAGATGAAAATATTTCAAAATTGATACAGTTACATTTACTATTACTAATTCCATATTCTTTCATTACTCTAGTCCCTGAAGAGTACCTCGTCTGCTTGTTTTCTAGCAACTTCCTAGTAATCATGATAAATATTTCTTAGCAAAAACCCTCTGTAACAATCTTTCTTTCAAAGTTCCATTACTTTAGTTCCTGTTAATATCATGTTTGGAAGATAAGAGCTAGTTCCTTTTTGGAAAGGTGTTTCAGAAGTTAATTTTTAGCAGGGCTACTTCCCTTCTTCTTAGCTACCACATGGCCAAAAAATTCCTGAATATATTTCTCTTATTTTCAAATCAAAAAGTAAGTTTAATGCGGTAATTCCTGTAAAATGAATGCTTTTCTAATATTGTGAAATTTAACGTATGAGAGAAGAGTAAAAGTTCCTCATTTGCATCACTCCTACACATCTTCTAGAAAATTCCCATCCATGACTCACACGCGGTGCAAGACAAGCAGTCAGCCCACATGGTTAATATGAATCTTAACTTGCAGCAACCAAGGAAGTATGGGGCTTTCCAGATCGCTAGTGCAATATAGGCAACTTTTTAGAGAAATGAACTATTATTTCTGTCAATTCACTTGCATCAAATTTTAGGCAGCACAGGGATCGCAGACAGAAACTTCCCAAGGAACAAGAGCTTCTAGTGACTGACACAAAGCAATGCTTTGCAGCATTGTCTGCAAAGTGCAAACAGTGTGGGTGAATAGGAAAGGTGTAAATACATTAATAAAAGGAGAGGACAGACAGTGAGTTTAGAACTTTTTCAGTCACCTGACTGAACCTGACAAACCATTGATATATCAGAAACCATTACAGCTAAGTTTGTGTTCTCCTGTAAATTTCCCATTGTAACTTCTTCCACTTAGAACTGGCCTCATCACTGTTAGGGTGTATTTTTACCCACATTTACTTGTGCAAGTTAGAAGAAACATGCAGTGAAATACCATTTGAGGTATCATAAAGTTGGATGAAAATGTTATGGTGAATTAATTTCATGATAAAATGCCAGTCCACCAAAATCAAAAGGTGCTGCGCGAGGCTGTTAGCCTCACAACCTTCTGGCAAGTCTTGTGTCATGGTGACACTAGAAAAGACACTGAGCATCTCATGCTAGAACTGCCTTAGGGACCTGAAGACTATCAGAGATTGTCATGTGCAGCTTTCCAGGCTTCTGTACTCTTTCCAATGGTGACAAAGCCCTGGTATCTCAATCCATCCTGAAGTTTTTGCTTCTCCTGCTTATGCAGGGAGCCAAGCAACTTTGAAAATCCTGGCTCATACCAAGGCTTGGAGGTCTGTCTCTCATGCTCATTGATCTTGATTCCTACATGGCATCAGGGCTCCTAGCCTGCTGGCTGTCTTATTGACTTCACTTTTATAGCCAAGTGAAGAGATGTAGTGCTTAGTTTTCTACTCTTATTTTTACTATGGACTTACTAAGCCCTATGATTTGACAAATTTCTAGTTTTCTACATGTAGACATCTTCTTTTTTCTTTTCAAAGTGTATCACTCTTGGTCAGCAGGTCTGTACTGCTGAGTTGACACCAGCTTAGCTTTTTCTTTAGATATATCTCTGTAAAGCCACAAGCTTCTAAGGGCAAAGTCAGCTGCTCTGCTCATCTAATCAAACCATCTCTGTGATAGAGCAACCTCGTCAGATGCTTCTGACAAAAAAATACTACATCTATATTTTTCGGCCAAAAAAAGTTACACCAAATTATCCTTGAGGTCTCTTTCAACCTGGTATTCTATGATTCAAATACAATGACTTCACCACTAAAAAACTCAGGTGACATTGCTGAGTGGACTCCCAACTTTTCATTATCCCTGGCATAAAGTTAACTTGCATCTTCAGTGAAGACTGAGTCAGGGCAACAAAGGAACATCTGTTTCCCAGTTTTGTGACTTGGAGCACATGCTGCAGCAGGCAGTCATAACAGCAAAGTTGTATTTCCTAATCCCAGTAAATTCACTTGTGAATAGAGTACTAGAGGTATTTTTCTACTTCCTGCTGGAATCAGGGGAGCAGATTGTAAGAGAGAAATATATAATTATTGATTTTTATAAGATTAAACTAGACAAAATTAGTTTTTTCTCAATTTAAAATCAAAATATAAAGAGCTCTGAAAACTTCAGGGTCCTGCTCATCTTCAGTAGCCCACCTAGAACAAGCCTCACAGCTCTGTTGCAGGGTGGTTGGGAGAATTTATCATTACCATTCTCCATTCTCTTGCATATCACTAAACAAAGTCAGTTAGCTCCAAATTTCCCCTTTTTTTATTGAGTGATTGTTTTAATGCTTAAAATGGCCTAGTCAGACATCCCACTAGTAGTAACAGAATTCAAAATAAAGAGAAGTCAGATAGAATATTGCTAAGTTTGGTTTTCATGTGCTAGATCTGCACCAGCTCCTCTAGTTATTATGCTTATTAAGTTTAAAATCCTGTTTTTCTCTTTTTTTTATTTGTGTCTTTTCTTTGACTTCAAGGAAGAAGGACACAAAGAAAGGAATGAGAATATAAATTTTAGGCATAGAAATCACACTATTTTAAAACAATAATTGCCAAATTTCTTGCATAGTGAGATAAAATTTTCATCATCATCATCATGTCTGGGCTTCGCGAACGAAGATTTGGGAAGGGCTCTCCCCACGCTTGCTGCAAGCGTGCTGATGGCTAAAGAGGCCGATGTGAGACAGGCAAGTCCGGTTGCAAAAGGCACAGCAGAAAGTCTCCATAGGCAGTGTTGGTGAGGCACGGCTCTTTCTGCGTTATGCAAATCATATATTACACTGATTGTATCTTTCTTAATACTTTGCACATAGATCACAAGCTGAAACACACCATTGAAATCTGTGCCTGTCTTTCATATTGTTCCACATAAAGCTTTCACTGGTTGGAGTTTCTTGTGAAAGGATTTCAGAGGCTAGAGAGAAAAGACATGATGAGAAGTTCACAGGAATTGTGTTACCTCATGTGATTTGTCTCCCACTACTTAAGGCTTTAATTTTCTCTTCCATATAGTTTCCTTACAGTTCATTTTATCAAATACATTTTCACCCAGGATGGATGCAATACCAAATACCAGCTGTGAAAAACAAAAATAGCACTGATATTTCACGATCAATATAGTCTGCTCTTCCTAGATGATAGTAGATTAAAATCATAAAATACATTTTCAAAAGTGCATTTTGTCGAATTCTTTGCAGGTCCCTGAGGTTTCCCTGTTTTCCTCACACCCATTGAAACAGCTAATATTCCATATTCAATCTGCATCTTTGAAAGTGGGATTCCAAATGAAAACTGGGGGGTTTTCCATATGAAAAATCTTTTGGGGTCAGTCAGCAGTTCCTTGGATTTAAGTGCTTACTTTCAGCTCCCAGGAGAGCCTTACTCTACTAAGCTGAAGTTTGGTTCCACCTTGCATTTCAGGGTGGGTTTTAGAGCCTCAGGAGGGACAATGGGGTTACAGTTCACTCAGCAGGCCAGTTGTCTCACTAAGGCACACTAAATATTTTGCAAAACTGATGGGGGGGCTTGTATCTTACCAAAAGAGCCAGACTTCAAATCCTCCTTTACAGTATTCATGTTAATACAATACTTTCTCCGGTGTTCAGGTGTACTGCCTCTTTGTTTAATTTCTTATTCCTAGAGACTTCACAGTAGGGAGTTTGGGTCCTTCACATTTCCAGGACAGAAAGCAGGGAGTAATAGGAAGCCAAAGTTTTCCTTCCATACTCCTAGTCTCCATGTACCCTTTTGGATGGCACATGCATGGCATGTGAGATGAAATGCTCATCTGCAGCTGATGAGCAGGACCAGGGGACAGATGAAGCAAAGTAGAAATGGAGGGCTGATTTATACTTATGCAGAGCATCAATTCCATGTGGACTTCTTCTCCACTTGAGGCCTCATGGCCGATGCACTCCATCCAGGATGGTGCTTACACACTCATTGCAAGGTCATTTTAATAGCGGACTACTTGCTGTGTTGTAAGTGACATACTGTGTTTATTTGAATGGACACACTGTTTTCCTCTGACAGAAGGATGTCCTCAAGGTAACATTTCCTGATTTCTGATAGTTTCTGTCTTATACTTCTATGATATCAGCATTGCAGAGCAAGTTCATGAATACTCTAATACTATGTCCAACACAAGTTCAGTTCTTCCTAGGGCTGCAGCTTGCCTGCTCAGGACAGGATATTTGTCCTCATTCAGTTGTAGCTTTGCCCAGACCTTGACTGGAACGATAACATCAGGGAAAGGATCACCTATGGGCTGTCATACATATCAAATGTTGTAAGAATACTTTCAGGCAAATAAGAAGGTCCAGACTAGAGTAACTTCATGTCCAGGCACTCCAACATCAACACCACTGTTAGCATCAGTGGTGTCAACGAGCAGATAGGCCACACAGAAGGGGAGGGAATGAAGGCAGCTCAACACAAAAGTGCATATCCCCAATATCCCACTCATTTCAGAGGCTGAGTAACTCTTACAGCATGAGATATAATATTCACTTTTTTTGTCTAATAGTTACAATGATTCTGGAAATTCTGGTTGCTAATTTTTTTTTCTTAGTTCTTGCTAAATACTCTCTGACATCCACTGTCAGCTAATATTTATTTAGATATCTTGCAAAAAGCATATCCTTTTGATTTACTGCCTTTTAATCTCACTTAAACTCTCTTTGGTGTTGGGGTGCTGGGCTGGAAGGCAAAAGGCTTGAGTCCTGCCTTCCTACATGCCAGTCTGGAAGTTTGCATGGTCCATCTTGCAGCTAAGACCCTGGACTGCCAACCCTCTGGCATTCTCATCCAACCTACTTATTCATCCCAGGGAGCAAGAAGGACTCGTTCATGCAGCAAACGCAGCCGTATGCCTCCTCCTGTACCTGTGACATCCCAGCGCAGGCCACCAAATTCTTCCTAACTAGCCTATTAGAATATGTGGCAAACAGTGATTGCAGCTGACTGGGAAGGGAGGGGAAAAGATGAAGGAAACATGAATCTAACCTAAAGCTAGGAATTAATCCATGCTAGACTATGTGAAGTATGGAAAGTATGCCTCAACAGAGCACCAAGACAGAACATACAGTAATTAGTTCAAGTGAACTACTGTAAAATTCCCCTTCTTCTCAGAAGGACTTTGAGACAGCCCTGACCTAACAAAAACAAAGAAACACACTCCTTATGCAGTAAAAATTTCAAAGTTCCTCATGCTGTCCAAGCATGATCGAAATAGATCAATATTGCAAATGTTGTGTCCCAAATTGCCATCAGTGTTTACATCTGAGTCTGATAAATGTTCAGGAATATAACAATTTGCAATAACCACCTTTTTGATGTTAATGATTTCCCAGTTTGATGTGAGATATTATGCTGACACATGTATCTGTCTTCCTTTTATGGGCTAGGCAGAGTATTTCGTAATAAAGGACGCTGCAGAAGTGAGAGTAGTCAATAATTCTTTTGGCCTACCAAAATCTATCGATTTTGAATTTCTGTCATATAACCAATTCTTGGCACTTATGCTGGTTTTCAATTAGTTATTTCAGCAAATATAGAGAGCCTTAAAGATGCTATGAAACTCCTGCTGAATACACACAGCCTTTTTATAACTATCAAGCAAAATTGTTATAGATGGATGGTTACCCACAAAATACTATGCTCTTTCAAAACCAGTAACTTAATGACTACTACTAAATTCCTTGACTTCTCCCACTAGAATAGTTCATTTTGCAGTTGGTTTTGGTGGGCTTAGCATTACTTTGGCATTATTTTTCCTCATTTTCTATTTATAGAAAAAATTATGTTTGCAATCTTCATAAATGCAAATACTTTGATACAATAAAATGCTCTCGCATTGAATCTAACGTAAGAAGAAATTTGTAATTGAAGAAAGATAAAGGTCTGCCATGAGTTTTAACTGTAGTACTGTTACCAGATTACATTTCCCACTGAGATGCCTGTGAGTGTGATTGCCTTTCTCCTTTGGCTCCTTTGGTGAATGCCAACCTACAACTTCAGTTGAATTCACTGGAACTACTACTATGCTAAGTCTTAACTGCATAGCTGCATGCTTGACAAAGTGAGGATTTCATCACTAGCATGTTTTACCATTAGGACAGGAAAAGCATGGCTGATAGATACTCTGCTGAACCCCAGAGTCTAAGGGAGGACGTGGCTGGAGAAGTTGCATAATTAGCTATATAATGACAGTCAGTATTCAGAGCTATTGATGGGATCCCAGCAACAGACATCAGAGTCTATATGCAGCAACTTTGCAAGGCAAAGATAAGGTATATACAGTGAGACATCTGAAACTGATTTTATTGTGAAGTAGCTCCACACACACTAAAGACAAATAAAGACAAAAAAGTTGTTTAGTGATAAAAGTCAATGGCAAAGTGTTTCCACAGCAAATGGGCAGACAGAATAAAAATTGCTTAGCATTTTCTAACTCTATTCCTCCTGCACCGCTAGCCTTAAATGAAGCTAGTGCAGGCAAGGGGTGGGTTACTTTTTTCCCAGCTGTTCACACAAAAGAACACTTTGCACCTGTTCCCAGTGAATGAAAGTTTGCTTTGTGCAAAAGCAGTTCATCACCCCAGCCTTGGCTTCGGGGGAGTGGTGGCACAGGCAGAGCCCAGGCACTTTCTGGCTGGAATCAGCGTGCTACAGAGGAAAAAGGCTGAAGGGCAGGTCTACTGCAATAAAGCTTCATTAACTTTAACGTGTAAACATGCCCCCACCTGAAGTTTGATGTCATAGCAAATGCAAACAGCAGGGATAGTCTGCTAAGAGTAAGCAAGATAATTTTTCACTTTAATCCCAGCTCTATTTAGTTTACTGTATTTGCTTAAGGCTGGAGTAATTTTCCTATCTACCACTGAGGTATTATTCAGAAAAACCTGCACTACACTGTCCCTGTATAATTATAAAGCAGTGTACTCCATGCTTCCTTTGATGTTCTTTTAGATTTACATCTCCTAAAGTGTTATTTGCCTCTGACATTGCCATTAGCTTTGTGCCAGTCCCTCTGCTGGGAGAAATGAGTGTAGGTCCGTGGGATCTCAGGGGAACCCCACAAGTTCATGTCAGTGAAGAGGGTCTGGGCTATCTTGGAAAAGTCATTTCTCAGGTGACACAGTTATGACAAAGACATGGATTGTGGTTAGAGCAGAGAAAACATGAAGAGCTAGGCAAGTATTTCTATATTAAAAAATACACAAAAAATAGATTTAAAACCAAAATCCCATAACTAAAATAATAGCTTCTCCTTTTCTCCTGTCAGCTGCTGACCCAGCAGTTTAAACACTTCTCCTCAGCACAGGGGTCACAAACAGGGCACATGGGCCATCCGTCTGGGCCAGCATAGTAGCAGCAAGATAGATCTAGGTTTCCTCTACATCTTCACCATGCTGACCCTCAGAATATATCACCTCCCACCCCCCGCTTTAATCCTCAAGTCTTTACTTTGGAGTTTATATTAAATCAATAGACAGCAGCAGAAAATCCCTGTGGGAGCAGCAATTGTGGCCCTATTATGAAAGCTTAAATTCCCCAGCTGCCACTTGACCAGCTTGGATCCCCCACTCCAGTCCAGATTAAAACTATTCTGATCCTGAGTGACACTACTTATGAAGACAACTGTTGGACTCTCCAACCGGAGGCAGGAGCAAATGCTGTGGAGTCCAGCAAGAGCTCTTTCTATTCACCCATCCAGGGATCCTCACAATGCCTTTATTTTCCTTTTTTATTTGTTTTTTTTTTTTCTTCTTCAGGTTGAAGGAAATGAATAATTAGTCAAAGAAGTGAGAAATTTCCAAACCAAAAGTTCTCAGAAATGTCCTTTAAAACTAGAGGCTGATTCAGAGACAGTTCTCCTCACACTCTCCTCACCGCCACCCAGCCAATCCCCTTTCTCTCCCCACCATTTCTGAGTTGTGTTTTTCATCACAGAAAGTGGCAGAAGATGGTGGGGTGAGATGCTCTGTGAACTGGTCATTTTCAACAGCATTCAGGTTGATACGTTTCTGGGGAAAAGATTACACTAGCAGGATGCTGTCATGTTTTCAGTCAATCACATATACAGGTATTCCTCTTCAGCTCACTAAAACTCTGCCATTGCCAATATCGCCATTCAAACAACAGGGGGCTGAAATTCAGGAATATAAAGCGGTTTCCCATGACAGTGGTTACTGTGCATTGGGGAAGGCTAGAGCAAGAATCCCAGCCACTCAGGATCACAATGAATCGTGAAAGCCCTGTTGACATCCATGAGTTCACTGGGTTCTGAATGCCCCTGCCGTAGTTACAGGAGTAATTGGAGAAGCCTGTCTGTTTACACCTCTTTTTCACAAAGACTGGGCTTCCACGGAAGTCAATAAGGAATGTTTTATTACTGGGAGGTGGATCAGACCAATGAAGTTTTGCTGAATGCGCAATGTTCATTTGACCTACATCGCATCTGAGATCGGCTCTAGCAGTATGATGTATCAGCACTTGATAAAACCTCCAAGATACATAACAAAAACATACACGAAACATGCCTACTGCATTATGACCACAATATTTTTAACCTTGTCTTTAGTTCTGATCAGGAGTTTATTTCTTATCTTTGTTGCATTTGCACAGCTACATTTTTCGTGTACAAACCCTGGCCTTTAATTTGTTTGGTTCGGCAACACAGAGATGTCATAAAACAGAATCAATAGGAAACTTGGAGATCCTCTTTCTGTCCTTTAGCAGTCAGGTCAAACTCAGACCCTCTCTTCCTGGCACCTCCCAGACTGACAGGCAGTGCAGTGCTCAGCCAAAGCCTTTGTACTCCCACTCCTCCTAAACCAGGATAGGGTTTGATTCAGTAAAGGAAGATGCCCAACCCCCTCCCAACCTAGTCATCAGAGAGAGGTCAGACGAATTGCCCGCTTGGTTGCCTGATCTACATAAACTGCAGAAGCTTAGCTGAGCCCAACTGACTTTTATATGACTAAGAGTAAGTAAAACCAGCCTAGACTGAAAGGGTCATTACATCTCTGAAGTTCATGCCAGAATTTCAATATGTCACAGAACTGGAAAAAAAAAATTCATTTTGTTTAGTGTCCTTAATTCTGCTAACATCTAAAACATTAGCCAATATTTTCACAGCTGCAAAACTCTCTATCACAAAGTTATATTTCTGAATGAAACTTTCGCAGATGAGCAGGGAAAAAGAAATGGTATGGCAAACATGAATTCTGATGTAAAGAGGATCGTAAAGCAAAGTTTTTCATTTAATTAAATAAATTCATATAATTAATTTTAAGTGCCAGGATTTGTGTCACTGTACTACCACTTACATAATAATAACTACTTCTTTCTGACTGGTCATTGTCTATGAATTTTGAGGTAGCGGATGAGCAAGCAGAACATGTATATCGCCTAAAATTAACAGACCACTCCTGATTTAGAGGGACCATCAGTTTCCTTTGCAGGA
This sequence comes from Grallaria varia, assembly GCA_013396735.1. Classification (NCBI taxonomy): domain Eukaryota; kingdom Metazoa; phylum Chordata; class Aves; order Passeriformes; family Formicariidae; genus Grallaria; species Grallaria varia. The sequence continues at coordinate 175,382 of VWZG01001067.1, read as the reverse complement.
ATGAGGAGCGTTCGGTGTAAGTTAAGTGAGAGTGGAAGACACACAATCCTTCACAGAAATAGTTCTTCTCTATGCTGCTATATTGCCTTTAGAGCTAATTATTTGACCATGTAAACAGTGCATAGATGCAAGTTTCAATTATAAATATTTACACACGTGGCAAACACATAGCACATACACATTCATTTCTTTGTTTGCCTTTTTTTCCTGAGAAACATTAATATATTTAGAAGCTTCACAGCAGAAAGGGAGTGGGAGTCGCCATCAGGTTCCAGCTCTGCACCCCTATTTGACACCAAAGGATGTATTCTAACAAGGCTAGGACAATGAGAGAGGAAAGCTAAAGACTAATTTGAGAAAGAGATCTTTAAAAGGCTAATTCCCTTATGAGTTCAAAGGACATGGGTTTTCTTTGCCTCAGAGAGACTCAGTAGCAGTTTCTGAGTGGTGTTGCCAATGGACGTTTTCTAAATAAACACTAGGGTTGTTCTTCCCACACACATTCGGAACACAGTGGCCCACTGCCACTGACATCAAGAGGCTGTTCCAGGCACCTGGCACATCCTGGGTTTGCGCTCAAACCATATGTTAATCCAGCAGATATTTTAAATGGAGTGAACTTGGCAGTTTAAGGTCAGTCCCCAGAGATAACATTGTCAGAATAGCCATTTGTCACCAGTGGGAGCAAACACAGACATCTATCAGACTCCTCCTTTCCACAGCTTTTGCCAGAACCTGATAGGGGGGAAAAAAACCCAGAACTTCAGGAATCAGAGTTCTTGTTACCCATATTTATTGACAGTGTTATTTTTAATTCTGTGGTATGTCCAGCTATCTGACCTGTAGCACTAGCAAGGTAGCAACAGCTTTAACCAGAGGAATCTCAGGAAAAATCTATATCATATATGTAATGTTTCCCATTCCCATTACATATATGTAATGTCTCTTTCAGCATTCAGATCTGGCTGTGTGCATTACCCAGAACATGAAGCTGTACAGTTTTAGTCTTTATCAATTCCTTCATTCTTTCCTCTTGAACTATTCCAGACTTCAACACACTGAGTTCAGAGAAAGTTCAAGCTCACTACTTACACCAGGAGGGCTGAAATCTTTGGTTTCCATTTCACAGGGATCATTGCAGGTTCACAGAGCGGGTAAAAGGTGACACCCAATATTTGTGCCAGCTTGGCACTCACTTCATGCTGTTCAGTCTCCTACTCATGCTTCTGCTCACAGAGTTGGGATGGAAGTCATTTGCAGCTAGAAAGGTTTGACACATCAAAGGGATGCTGTCAAACTAGAAAGCTTAAAATGTTATCTGTCCTGTTCTGTCTATGTTTGTTTGCAAAATCCACATTATCGTTTCAATATAGAGGCATTTTCTTTCCAGACACAGCTTGGAGTGAATATTTTTCTAGGTCAGTATCAATGTCAGAATTGGTAACAGCCTTAGTCCAGCTAGTATGCAAGGAAAAAAAACACCAAAGTGCACAGAAAAGAGGGAAAGGGCAAAGGCATCTCAAGGAAGGAATAATTTTGTTCGGACTTGCAGATCATTTTCAGAAATGATTATCTGGAAAAACAGATTTTTGAAAGGTAGGTATTTCATGTATATTCTCAAATCTAGGCTTTGAAACTCATATTTTAAAAAGAGGAATGATATATTGGTTTATCAACTGGTTTGTAGCAATAAAAAATGCACCATATAGCAGTCATCATCCACTACACTGAAGTGCGTACTAAGGGAGAAAAAAAGAAGAAAATTCTGCATTCTTTCAGATGGAAATGTTTGCCATAAATGGAAGATGAGAAGATTGTCACTGAAAAGTGTTACCAACATTAAAAAGTGTAATATGTTTTTCAATCTTCCAGTCCTACTGAGGCATTTGCTTCAAAAGGAAACTGTCAGCAGCAAAAATAACAAAGTACTGCTGCTGAATTAATGCAATATTTAATTTAATTATTTACAATATGTTGTATAATTGAATGTTATCCTTTTGGTTTTAACAGATTAGGTGGTGAATCTTTATCACACCGGTGTAAGTAGGAACGTGTTCCCTTCTGTTTGCTCAGAGAGCAGGTTCCAGCACTGGGCATGCAGAAGGGAGGCTGTTCACGGAAGGGCTGCAGTTCACCCCACGGAGGGTACAGCCCTTGTTTCTGGACTTGTAAGTGATCCTAGTCTGGCAGCATGAACACTTTCCCTTTACTGGGTACAGAAAATGCTACAGGTAAGCAGCCAGCAGTACCAGGTGCAGATTGAGATAAGCACCAGATAAGCACCAGCTGTGCCTTTTGCTCATTCTCATTGCCTCTGATCTGTGCAACATGGTCACTTGCTCTGTGTCGTGGTACAAACAGTAAACACATTCTTCCACCTCTTCCCTTCAAATCAAACGTGTCTTGCAAGTACACATGGCTGGCAGGTTTACGAAACTATAGGCTTTCTCAGGCAGAGCCAATGTGATCTGATTTTCCTGTACAGGACCTAACAGAATGAGGCCCTAAACCTAATTTGCAGCCTCTAAGCACTACAGTAATATCGCTAATTTAATACAAATGACAATGAGAGGAAGGGGCATGCTATTCACAATACTGACTTCCCATCCACAGATGCTTGGCAAGACTTCAGATCTTCATTTAGGGGGTGTGTAGGCTTTGCTGAAATGGCCATTCCTTGTACAAATATGCCCCTGAGCAGCAATAAAAAGAAACAGACGCAGATTAACACTAACACATCAAGTACCCGTTGCACTATATTTGTAACCTAATGCATGTGAATAGTCCTTCTGCTTTACATCTGTTACAGCCACCCAGCCTTGTTGAAGGCATGCTGAAGCTCTCTCACAGCATCAGCTCTCCCCAAAAGAGAGGAGTCTGGCAACAAAGAGAACAGCATCCACACAGAAGCTGAGGGACACCAGAGAAGAGCAAAGTGTAATAGAGCCACCTTTACTTTGCCTAACAAGCTCTCAGGATTTGAGGCATCTTGTGAAAAGTTGCTATCTCAGCTCCTTCTACCTCCAATGAAGGATTAGGTTGAGCTACTCATCCCAGTACCTAAGGGGCCTGTTATAAATCAAGAGTGGTTGGAGAAGAGCAGGAGCCTGCATATTCTGCTTACACTGATCTCTGAATTTGTAGATGACTGAAGTTGGATGAAAAAAAACCTCATTTTGATGGCTGACTGAGCTATTCTGTCACAACAGTGTCAAAAGTGAAGTTAGAAATAAGTAAGTACATCTCCTGCTGTCTAGAGCAGCCAGAACTCAGTCAGTGGAAAAAGTAGTTGCGACCTGTAAGCAAGCAGATCACCTACAGTAGGTGTCTGATTTTGGTTGTCATGTTCCTTCCTTCTACTGATCAGAGACAGACACTGGCAACCTCATCTAGAACAAGGCTCAAAGCAGTTATTGTTCTCTTGATCTTAGACACTGTCGTAGGTGTGACAACATAATAATTCACCCAGATGAGGTGACTCTGAATCTCCATGTATTCTCATAAAAGTTACAGATTATGATGGCCCTATGCATTTTGGAGAAGGGATTCATAAGTGGGAAGCGAGCCAGCTAAAGGGCCTGGTGAAATAGAATTGATAAATAATATATTTTAGCCTCAAATGAATCAATTTTGATTGTAGAATTCCGTAAATAAAAAAAGAAAAGAAAACTATTCTGAATAGAGTTGTGTGTTTGTTTGTCTATATACCCAGGGCTTACTGTGGGAAGTCTCAGAACCTTGCTGCTTCCTCCTGTTTTGAAACTGCCCTCTTGTGTCTTGTGATCAGGTGTTTTCAACGTGCATGAATTCACATCCCCGTTCGCCTGCATCCACTTGGCATGTACAGAAACAGAGTGAATGACCTTCCACACTACCTCCACTTCTCCTCTCAAAGGAGCTATTATGTGGCTCACTGGAAGAGAACAAGCCCAGTTCTGTTTCAGTCAGCATGACTCTTACATTATAAACACTGGGGAAAAAAACCCTCTTCACGTAGCTAGTCTCGTTTTGCATTAGTCAGGAAAGGTCAAGGCAAAATTGGAGTCAGGAAAAAATTGGTCAGTGTTTGGAAGCAGTCCCACTTGTGTTTGGTTTCCTGTTTCTGCAAAAAACCTAACCACACCATCTCACGTTATCTGAATACAAAGTTTACTGAATGTTGCTATACATGCCACACAAACACATTTTAAACACAGTAATTCCTTGAGTGCCTTAAGAAACACTCAGCATAATTAGGGAGACTCAGCAGTTACCAAGAAAAAAAAAAAAAAAAAGAAGCAAAAAGCAGTCTGGAATTTGTATTCTTTTCATCTCTATTTATATTATAGAGTTGATTCAATAAGAAAATCACCTCTAAAATTAGTGGCAAATCCCTCTAGAAATACACCCAGGCCAACAGAAGAAACCAAACTGGCAGCTTCCCATTTAGTACCCCAGACCCACTACTGTGGATTCAAGAGTAATTCAAGCAGTCTGAATTTCAAACTGGGAAAAGGCAGGCAAAGCTGGGTTTGATCTTTTGTTATTTTGTTAATCAGGCTAGAAAAATGAAAGCACAATGTACCTACTATATCTGAAGTAAAATAATTAAAATATCAGTCTGTAGAGAGAGTAATTAGATGCATTATTGATTAAATAGCAGAAGAAAATGACAGTTTACTAGCTGTATGTTTTTAATGGCATATCTGTCAAAGTTAGAAATACAATCTCCCCATTCCTTTCCACCCTGTTCTCCCATCTGGCTGCAAAACCTCACAGACAAACCAAAGAACAGCATGAGACAGACAGTGAAATAACCTCTAGGTTTTATATATTTGAGGCTCTAGGAAGTATGAGAAAGCACTTCACGTTAGTGTTCCAGCACTAGATGTCCAATAGATACCCAGTAGTATCCCAGAGCAGGTATCTTCTGCAGTGGCATTAACTTACAATTATTTTCTTGCTCCTCCATACTTTCTGTAAGCTGTCTTCATCCCTGTCTTGACTACCCTAAGCACAGTGTTTTTTGAAAGATTAGAGAGAGAAGTAGTTAGGGTTTGGGGATTATGGTGGGATTTTTGCCTTTCCACAGCAATCAACTGTCCTCTCTATTATCCTGAATTATTTCTGAAGTGCAAATCTAATCTTGTCACTTTATATAAATATGACCTTCTCAGTTTTCTTCTGAATACAAATTCTTTAGTCCACATTAAAAGGGAGATTTCTGCAACAGTAACCTGTTTTTCTCTATCTGAAATGATGGGTCATTGTGGTTCAGTGATGGTGAAGGTGTGAAACCTTTCAGAATAGAATGCATTATAGGTCTGTGAGTCATCCATTGACCTCTTCAACAATGCTTCTTATGAAGTGTTGTGTTCCTCTTCATAAGAGTACACTGATGCAGGCAGAAAGACTTTAAAAATGAACCATTTTATTCTAGAAAATACCTTTGATATTCCCTGATTCACATCAGTATAACCTTTTGTCTTCAACTTCCTCGGCTCACCACCACCGTTCTTGATTTCCTAACTCCATATACACAAATGACGACTCCAGCTCTGTTTCCCCCAACAACTCTGCACATATGACAGTACAACTGGTCTTCTCCCACTCTCTACCATATGCTTTCTACTCCTTGTTGCCAGCCTCCCAAAGCTGTTCATCTTGTTTTCTCACCAGCATTTTCTCTGGCACAGTTCAGTCACTGCTCAGAGATTTGCAATACCCAGCAGGGCAGACACAGTTCGTGTAGTAACACATTCCTGCACATGAGTATGTCACCACACATGAATGAGCTGTTACTCTACAGCACCTGGGTAAGAACAGAGCTAAAAAGACCAGAAGCCAAGGTCCATCTCAGGAGAAAAAAATTTGCCAGTCCCACATCTTTCCTCTCGGCCTGAGCAGTTTTGCCCTTCCATGACTGGGCATGGCCTCCTCACAGCCTGGTTCAGCCCCAAGAATCATAGAATCATAGAATAGCTTGAATTGGAAGGGACCTTTAAAGGTCATCTAGTCCAACCCTCTTGCGGTGAGCAGGGACATCTTCAACTAGACCAGGTTGTTCAAAGCCCCATCCAACTTGACCTTGAACACTTCCAGGGATGGGGCAGCCACAACTCTGAGGAACCTATTCCAGTGTCTCACCACCCTCACCGTAAAAAATTTCTTCCTTATACCTACTCTGAATCTACCCTCCTTTAGTTTGAAACCATTGCCCTTTGTTCTATTCCTACAGGCCCTGCTAAAAATTCTGCCCCCATCAGCTAGAAGAGAATGACAATAAGCAGGACAATGGCCATGAAGGACAGAGGTGGAAACATGTCAGAAAAGTCTTCCTGCTACCTTGCTCAACCGTAATGTCTGGTGTACTGAGTCACAGATTAAATAAAAAAGTAAACTCTGGGACTTCCTGGTAGAACTGCTGCCTCAGCTCCTGTGTCACACCCACTTACAATGTCGAGCACAGACTGTTTGCGCTTTACAAAGGATCATTCAAAGGAGGGGCAGCTCACAGAGTGAGGCCATCAAAAGTCTTATAACCGGTTATTTACTCTGGACATTCTAGGTACAGTGACAAAGCTTATGTTGCTCCTACGCTGAAGTATTAGGGGTGTATACGACACCAGCTAGACAACCAACTGTGACGATTCACTCTTCCTCAGTACTGCCAATACTTCCCAGCTGTGAGTTGAGACCTCGGGGAAGCTTGTGCTGACCTCTGTGTTGACTGCCCGGGGTGTGAGAATACGGTAGCAAAGAATGTTCATTGTAGTCTTTCACTATTGACCTGGAATCAGCTTGACGGCCTTTAATTATTAGCCAACTGTAAACTGAGGACCGTGAAGATGTTTGAGGGCAAGAGGAGATCTCCTATGAAGACAGACTGAAAGAGATGGGGTTGTTCAGCCTAGAAAGGATTACATCTAACAGTTCTTGGGTCACTCAGAAAATGAAAGATCCAGTTCCTGAGCTCTATCAAGGGGAAAACAACTTTGAACTAGACTCAGGAAGCTGCGAGCAGAAACTTATGATTTGGTTTGATTTTTTTAATGGAAATGAGATTTATAGATAATGCAAATCAGTATGATTGAAACTTCAGACAAGACATTACAAATATGACCTATTCATCCTTACTTTGACTTGCTATTTTTTTCAAATACATTTGGTCTTACTCAGTTACCATAAAAAGTAGTGGAACTAGAAGAAAACTCAAACAAAATTTTCTACTGCCTGTTGAAAGCTCTATAGTCAACAGTTCTGTATGTTAGTGAGTTCTCCCATATAAAGCCTCAGTTCATATATGAAGTATAAAACATACTTTTAGAAGTTTCTTTTAAGCAAGCAAGAAGGTAGTCTCATCAGTCTGAGGTAAAATATTTCTGAGAAAACAGTGAAAGTATCCGCTTTCCAGGATACCCACAAGATTTATTTATTATTAATCTGGCAACTGTGTATCTTGTAAAGATAAGATCCTACTCAATTTAGTGGTAACTTTTATCTGCACAACATATCAATACAATACCTATAGAAGTTAGTGAGATCTATATGTATGTATATATACACAGAGTGGGAAAACTATAGTAAGTAATTTGTAAAGCAAATTAAGAGACCTGGCTTTCGTGTGCAAGACCAGTATCTTAATATAAGGTATTGCATGCTGCATTATACAATGCCCACAAGCATGAGCTTTTTTCTGGCAGGTGGGAGCCTTCCACTAGAAAAATGTCCTTACCATTTTCATATTCAGCAGATGCCAGGAGTAGTACATCTGTCCTTCAGAAGGAAATACTGAAGCATATTACAAACCTGATGAAAAACTTTGGAAGGGACTATTCGAAAGCACTCCAAAAGGGATGCTTTCAGCATCACCAAAAACTGACTGAGTTCTTTTCCCTTTATTCTACTGGCCGAAAAATGCATATTCAGCATAGACGTGCAGTGTGTAGGGAAAGAGAGTAAAGAAGCAGATCAAGCACTCGGTGGAAATCCCAGGAACAGATCTCAAACTAATAGCTCCTGAAGTTATAGTAATATTGACAAAGAGGCACTCTACTATAAACATTTCCATTATTTGCTTCATCAGATACTGAAAAGAAAGGAAAAAGAAAATACTGTGTAACTTGCAGACTACTGGACAGCAGACAGGAATTTTAGAGTTTTTGGTTGGATGATAGGTGATCTTTAGAACAAGTATGATTCTTCGTGGTTCCCAAAAATTAACAAGAAACATTTGGTAAAATCCAGGGTTCTATGTTAGAAAACTCCTCGGTTTTCTCACTGAGTCCCATTAGCATTTAGGTGTAATTTTCCTGGACACCACGATTGTTCTTGGACTTTATTAGTTCCTGATGAACATTTACATACTGATAATGAGAAGACATCAAGTGTCATTGCGTAGCATACTTGCAGATGAACTTGCTCATTAGCCTGACTTGTTGATGAAGGCTTGCAGCATGGTTTGTAAGGCCTTTGTTCCCAATTTTAACTATTACAGTACAAGTGACTCCTCTAATTAAAATCCTCTTTCTTTAACTGAGCTTAATTGTGACAACTGTTGCTGCCATGAACCACAGAGTTGTGCAACATTTAAGATACTGATTACATTTTGGTTTTTCACCAAAGAGTTCAAATGAAGTTTTCTTTTACTGAAAAAAAAGGAAGAAAAATAAAGAAGTCCAGCCTTTGAAATAAGAAAAAAATCATTCAGCATTTCAAGGTCAAGAGCATATGTGGGAAATCAGTGAAGGTTTTGCTTTTTATGTCTGTGGGCCCCTTTTATGAAATTACTGCTTTGCATTTGCCTTCTGCTTTTGCTGCCTTCCCCGTGATGCTTCGGTTGAAAGCAGGAAGTAGAACAGTGGGTGAAAGCTCACACACATAGGGAAAAAAAATTATTACATTTTCCATGGTCAGAAGGAGTTGGGGTTTACACCGAAGACAGAGAAATGTTTAATTTAAAATCTGGTGAACCCAAAACTGGTTCTGCCCACCTCTAGCTGTAAGCGAAACAGAGCAGGCACATTAAATTCAGTTCCGCTGAAAACACAGACCAAGCACAAAATGGAAAAGGCCAACACAGGATGGTGAGGGCCTCAAGTGATGCAGAGAGAAAATTCCCCAGGAAAGTATTAGTGTGGACATAAGCCAGCTGTGTTATTTAATGATGGGAGACAGGTTCCCTGTGGCTCAACTTTTTATGTTTTCTTGTAGCAGCCAAGCATTCCATTCGGGCAATATTCACAGTTTGCAGAGTCACCGGTAAGTCTGTAGATTTTCACTGAAAGGCCATTAATGCAATGTAATTCTCACTTTACAATAAACATGCCTGTTCTTTGTTTCTTGATTGCTTGCACTGTACATCTCTGTTGCAGTTTCATGTTCTTTTAATTCTGATAGATTCTGATTAATCAGGAAACTTAAGAAATACAGCTGAAACTGAGATTCAGCTTTTTTTGATACCTCAAATCCCCTTGATGCTCAACAGGACTGCAGAAACCCCTGCAAGTCATCTTCTGAGAAAAAATACTGCCCAGCAGCCCACAGATACTGCCCAGACTCCATCCTCATCTCTCTTCCGTTTACAACACTTAGCACATACAAAGACCAGAAACTAGGAAAATCTCCCATCTAGGATCACCTTCTCCAAAGAGAAATCACTGGCTCTGATGGCACTGCTCTCAGTTTCCCTACCACCTTCCTTCTCCTGCCTCATGAATAGTGTTTATCAACTGTAGGCTGAGAAACACGTGAGAACATGGAGAAATCTTGTGATTTGGGGATGTCAGGCATTCATCTGCGGTGAATTAGTGCACACGCTTCAGTCATGATCTGTCCATGCAACAGCTGAGAGCCTAGGGTGCCACAGCTCACTTTGTGGTGTTTAGGTAGACAGAAAGGGTACACTTTAAGCTCACCTGTGAACATGGCAGAGTATGTTTCCACACCAGGTGGATGTCATGGTAATCATAGCCTGAGTAGAAAAAAAAACACTGTGAGGCTGCAAACCTACTTTCTGTTACAACCTCTTGTTTTCAGGGGATTATATCTGTGACAAACAGCTGCACACGAGGTTGAGTTTTTCCAGACAAAATAATTGTTCTCAAAGTAAACAACTATTTTCAAAACTAAGCACAAAAACCTTGCAGAATTACTATCTGAGGGGTGAGAGGAGTTGCAAATACCCCTTTCTCACAATAAAAAATTATCTGCTCTCCTACTGATTTATTTTATAGCTGAGCTGACTGATGGTAGCACTCAGCATGTTTAGCTTATACATACCCAAGCCCCTAAACTGTACCTCAGGAAGGCTAAAGTACACTTGGAAAAGAAGTATTTATGGACTGTGTACAGGCAGCAGCAAGAACACAGATAGCAAGAGAAGAACTCTGATAAAGCAGCAGGCAGGGTGTTCTGATAAGAATGCTTCTGCTGTACTGTATTGGGACTGGCTGAGCAGGAGTTAACTTTCTTCATGGCAGCCCTCACAGAGCTGTGCTATGTGTTGGTAGCTAGGAAGGTGTAGATAGCACACTGGCACAGCACCAAGAGTGTCTCTCCAACATTCCCACCTCACCAGTAGGCCAGTGTTGGTCAAGATTTCAGAAGGAGACATGGCTAGGACAGCTGACCCAAGCTGACCACATGGCATCTGTTCAGCAGTAAAAGCTAAGGGGAGGCAGCAGGGCAGGGGACAGCATTCATTATTACTACGTGTACTGAAGCCCTGCTTCCCAAGAAGTGGCTGGATATTACCTGCAGATAGGAAGTAGAGAATAAATCTTTTGTTTTCCTTTGCTTCCATTTGTGACCTTTGCATTTGGTTTATTAAATTTCCTTTTTGTGAGAAAACACATCAAGTATTTCCATCGTATTTTCTCACCCCACTTATTGTTCTGAGGAGGGAAGTGATAAAGTGGCTTAGTGAACACCTAATTAGCTACAATACCAACCTGTCCCTCCCTGCTTCTATTTTATTTCTTTATGATCAGACTTCACCTAGTGGAAAGTACTCTAATTAGTAAATTCTTCCAACTTCAGGGATATAACTGATGCCTGATTACCAGGGAAGATGGAATTGCAATTTGTTTCAGCCTGTAAATCAGAGGACTATGTGCCATTGGCCAAGCTCTGTTTTGATTTGGTACATCTTAAAGACGTTCCCATCAGAGTACTTGATATAAACATCCAAAAAAGATCACATCCCTAACCCCATGGCAAGGAGCAGATGTTATTTTCCATGTTTCATTCACAGGTTAAAAAAAGTCAATAGAAGTGTTACAAAATGTTCAGTTCTGTTCAAAAATACCTACTAGCTATACATTGAGCAACCCTCAATACATGATAACTTCTGGGAATGTCAACCAAAGAATGTACAGACTGGTTGGCAAACCGCCTTTGAGTCAAAAATAGTGAGTGCATTTGTTGAGCAAGGTCATTGCAGTAGTTCAGAACTTGTGGCCGGCGGCAGCGTGCTGGATGCTGCTGAGTCTGCAATTTCATGGCAATACAAATATCAACAGACTGGCCAAGCAGCAGAGTCAGTTTTTTGTAACTAAGCACTGCAGGATATGTTCAAGACTGATTTATTAGAAACTTCTTTAGCAGTGGAGTTAGGATTTCCCCATTAAAGCCTTTTGAAGTGTAAATGTGAACAAAATTACAACACATTGCAAAACCAATATGTTTTATCCAAAGCTTTGCATATGATTTTGATTTTTAAACGCACAAGTCTTAACAGATTTTGTGGAATGTTTATTTGTTTTTTCCAGCTGGAGATACACTCAGATCCAAGTATATCAAAAGACAAAGTAGTTTCACTAAAGTTCCTCCAGGGAAAAGACATATCAACCCCAACTATTGAAAGAAACTGATAATTTACATGAGATGAGGTGTATTTGGCAGAAACAAAGCGTATTTCTGGCCTTCTGTCATATCTCTATATCTCATAGTCATTGCTGAACTTTATTATTACACCAATCTTATGGAGAATGGCCTTATTTTTCTAGCACAGTGCGTACTTTATGTGCATAGGAACTGAAAAAAAGATCTCAAAATGAGTTTTGGGGGTAGTGAATGAAATTGGCACCTTCCTATGGTTAATTCCATGTGCAGAAAAGAAAAGAATCTGCTCAATTACTTATTGGGAACTATTCACCCAGCTGTAACTAAATAGCTTTTAAAATACCAACAGTCTCTCATCTTGTCAGGAATCATCACAGGACCATATTTTTACCCTCTCCACCCTTTGCTTTCTTGATCTTCTGAAAAAATTCATAATGTTTTTTAAACAAGATGTAGAATTGAACAGTGTTTTTTCTGTGATCTAGCTATAGATGGCTATAGAATGATTTTAAATGGAACAATATACTTTATAGGTATATGTAATTTCTATTATAATCTTTTGACATTTTTGTAGGATCCTATAAGTTTCTGTTCTATTTAGATGTTTCCACAGAAGCCCAAATACCAAACAACACCATTTCCTTAAAATATATGTTCCTGACTCATTACCACAACATCACTGTCCCCCATTCAAGCAGCAGTCAAGTGACTAATATCTTTCCTTTCAGTTCCTCAATCCACTGCTGCCTGTTGCAGATTTCTTTACCACTTAAGCTTGTTTTCAAATTAACAGGTACCCCAAAAAATACTTTGTGCAAGTGAAAATATAAGTGCAGTATGCCTTCCCATATACTCTTAAACATAAAATTTTTGAAGGCTTGAGGGGTGGTAGGGAAGGGATGAAAGTCAGGCAAGAGATAAGAGGGAGTCTCTGCTTGTCGGTGATAGAGCTGGTAAGGCTGTCAGTCCTGTTTGTGGGACCTACACTCACAGCAGCAACATACCATAGTCTATGAAGCTTGTGTAATTTGGCTTACTAAGGAAAACTGCCAGACAAGATTTGTTGGGGCTTTTCCCTGCCAGCATTTAGAGGATAGCTGTGTCCTCACTGAACAGTGAATAGTACAGTCCAAGGACGATGCCAAGGAAATATGATATATAGGAAATAAAAAACAGAATGCTTCAAGGATTTTAATTTGAGGCTTTGACAACTTTCAGGAGTACGAATGGCAATTTAGTTAAGAAGGGAGCAGGAAACAAAAAGAGGCCAATGGTTGAAACAGAAATATCAATCTAAAATTGTTATTAGTTGATGGTTTTGAGGTGTCTGGGTTGGTTGGATTCTTTTCTTTTTAAAAGCTAAACATATAAGTTCTTCTTCAAACAGTCAGCCATCTGGCCCTTACTGGATTTCAATGCAGCTCCCGAAATATGATCTGAATTAATACAGGCAATAGTGCCCTTTGAAGTTAGCAAGAACATAAACACAATAGCTTTATCAGTAGGGCCATTCATACTGCAGTAAGTGGTTGTAGAGTAAATTTATCCAGCCACAGACTGTCCCAGCACAAAAACCATTCCCAACAAAGCATCTAATTTCCAGGATTGAATCCCACTCCCTGTGCATACACAGTCTCCAGTTACTCATGTGATGTGTGGGACACTAAATAGGAACAAGAGTGGGATTGACCTTGTGACCTCCAGGACAAGCTGCAGGGCTGTTATGCAGGCAACTGTGGCCTCAGGAGCTAGATGATTATATAGCAACAACAGTGTTCTGAAGCTTTAAAAAGATCTGAAAACAAGGTTCTTCTTGTTTTGTTCACTAGTTATTCAGTGTCAAAGTGTCTGTCAGGGTCTGCTTCGCAGGATGACACAGTATGGCACAGGACAAACTGAGCAGTGGTTTGTAATTTTATCCCTCTGCCCAGCACAACGTAGCAACAGACTCTTCTTTCTGGCTCTTCTGAGACCTCCTACCCACAACTTCCTTCCTACAGTCCAGATTAGCAACAGTTGTTGCCAGCATTAAGATAGTTCAGAATGTCTGTTTAAAAATATGAAGGAATGTTGAGGAACATATAACAATACAGAATGTTAAGAAGTGTCTAAATAATCTCTGGGATGTCCTATACCATCCAGCAAATCTTCAGGTTTCTGTAAAGTCATCAGGACACTTTTCTTGAAAAATCTGTCTAGAATTTGAACGTGCATGATAATGACTCCTCTTAATAGTATCTCAGGAAACTGGCAACAGTTTAGGACAACTCCAATATTCATTTTATCTCTAGCTAACAAACAAATTGGTAATATTTTTATTTCAATAGGTCAATGTTCCCTTCCCGAGAAAAAAAGGTCCCTTTTATTTTTATTTTCTTTAATCCTATTTCTGTCATAGGCAGCATATAAATAGTTTCCAGGCTCTCACTGTAATTTGAAACCAATATAAAATATATACAGCCATATACATGGCTTCTTCTTATTATAAAATTATTTTCATATGATACATTAACATATTTTTTCCTGCGCAAGATTGTCCTGGTTCCAGCTAGGACAGGGTTAATTTTTGCAGTAGCCAGGAGGGGACATGGTCAGGACCCCAAGGTTATTTTATACCACCTCATATAATTTCTGGGGGCAAGGGAAAGGCTCTTTTCCAGGTTGGCACAGCATGGCAGAGGGAGCAATCGGGTATTGTCTATTGTTGGGGAGGTTCCCTGTGAATCGGTCACCTCTGTCTTGTACCCTCTTTCTGTGCCCTCTTTCTTGTGCCCTCTATATTGTTGCTGTTACTGTTGGTTTTCTTGTCTCGTTGCTGTTTTCAGTAAATTGCTCTTGGCTCAACCCTTGATCTTTACCTTTTGTGCCTCCAATTCTTTTCTCCATTCTACTGCGGGGGGCAGGGGAGAGGAGGGAGTGAACAACTGGCATGTGATTTGGAGAGTTTCAGTGGAAGCACTAAATTGGGGACTACAATTCCTAAACCACAGCAAAGATGCAAAAAATGAAAGACATGTCTAAATTTGATACGCAAGTGAAAAATTTATTTAGCAATACAGTGATCTGGATAGTTTTTTTCCAGAACTTTTTCTCAATGGTATTCATATAATAATTTTTTCTGAGACTGGAAGGAGAATTATAAACTTGACACGGTCAGAATATTATTCTGGTCTTTCCCCATGGCACTTTAATACATTTATCTGCTGAAATCAAGCCTCTTTCCAGTTTTCATTCAGTTCATAGTTGGAAAAAACCTGCCTCTGTATGTATAGTAGAGGCTCCAGACCATTCCAGCCAACACAAAAGTGGTTAGTAGATATTTTTAGCTAAAATAAACCTCTTAGCGAAACAAGCAAAAAAAAAAACAGTAACATTTTTACGTCTGTAGATTTAGACCCCAAACAAGAAACTTTCCTTACTTTTAGTTGGGGATTTGATGGGTTTGGTTTTGGGGGGTTTGGCAGTAGTCCTTCCAATAGCTCCTATGAGTTGTCCAGGGAGAAGTTCTTTTAATTATCATTTCTGACTTTTCCCTTTCTGTAAAGTCATGAACACGCTCCTACAGTTTCTTAACACCTATCCACTGAAGAACTATGCTTCAGCTTTGTACAATAACATTTCTAAGTTGAATTAAGCGTAAAAGTTCCCATATTCTGCTCCAGAGAAGTGTTGTGGCCCTACCTGTCCACGGAGGGAAGTACAAGGTGCTAGCCTGAGATTCACAGGGACCTCCTTGTGCTCTGTGGTATGTTCATTTTTCTCCTAGGTATCTTATTTTTACTACGTTTTTTTTTTTGTCTGGGTTTAGTCCAGCCAGTCTTGTTCTTTTCAGAGCTGCTCAGAAAAAAAGGTCATGCTCTTCCACTATTTTTTCATCAGCCAAAATCTTTCCTTAGACCATGAAGACTAGCCACATTTCATACTGAAACAACTTCAGTGCTCAAGCTGACTCAAACAGCATCTTGAGGAACCTGTGTTTTCCCAAAGGGTTGCTGAATGTGAAAAGCCTCCACTCAGTTTCCCTCATGACACCAACCGGCACCCTCTTGCTGCGTCAACCATATGAAAATATTTAGCATTTAGCTGTTTTTAAAGAAATTATTTTCCTTTGTAGGTAGGGGCAAAATGTTCTTTTTCTTATGTATTTGTTTAAGTATTTGATTCTATAAATAAGCAGCTATTTCCATCTATCATTCCCCCCCTTTATCCTTCATTGCTGATACACACAGAAATTTCAGACACTGGTGAAGTACACATCACTTGGATAAATGTTTCTCCTACTCTCTATTCCATCACTAATACTTAACCGTACAAAGAACTGCTTTTTTCTCTGGTTGATACTGTTACAATATTGGTGTCACACTACTTTGCTTCCTTGCAAAAGCCAGCCTTCACACATATTTTCACAAGACCTTGCCATTGACCTTCAATACATAAAATCCTCTCTGTTCAGGAGTAATGGCAGGAATTACAGTCATCCTCTCCTCCCATCAAGGACTGGTTTGAGTGAGAGAAAGGGGAAGTCCAGGCTGAGGGACCCACAGATGCTTCTGAGCTGTTGGCTGCAGACAAGTATCAACTTCATGTTGGGTGAAATCCAAACGTACACCCAGCCATCCCCTCCCTCCCACGGTGCCAGCACCCTGGTTTAACAAGAAGGCAGCCTGTACACATGCACTGAGCTGCGTGGTGTTGCCTTAAGGGCAGCCTGTGCTCTTGAATCAGGTCTGCAAGAGCGCTGAGATATCAGTGATACAGTTCTCCTCCTAAAGGATGTGTCTTCCCCCACCAACATGACTCCACAGCCTCCCCGAGAGGTCTTACGCCAGCCTTGAGGCGCCCTGAGTGTAGCAGGAGAGAACACTGTCTACCAGGCCCACAACGCACAGCCTGGTGACAGCTGCCTTTAACCCACTATTTTCACAAAGACCCCTGTGACATGAAGTACTTCTGCTCAGTATGTGGGTCCTGGTTCTTTTTTTGCATTCACTGCCATTACAGGGAGCCAGAGCCCAAGCTGTGGATTTACACCAAGTGAGACAGAGTCTTCTGTGTGGGAATGCAAGATTTTTTAGGGTGTTTCTGGATTTGACAGAAGGATCAGATGCTGTACAAATGCAGCCAATATTTCTCATATGTTGGCCCTCCAGGTCATGGAATGTATCCTGAATTGTGTTTGTGGGGCATTCAGCATGAGAAGGGTTTCTGTGCAAGATGATGATTCAGTAAAGTACCATAACAAACATGGAAACAGATAGTGATCATGGCACATTAAGGCATTTTCCTCACTGCTGCAAGAAACAGTGATGGTAAAAATCATTTGTTACAAGATTAGAAACAGGAGAGTTGCCCATGGAGCTGGCCAAGTCACCAGCATGTAAGGGGTGGGGAGGAAGGAGCAATTGCCACTCCTTTTTCCATTTAGGTAGAGGACTTTGCATTAAATCTGCTTCCCTGATCATTTATAAATGTTTTGTGTAAGCAGAACCAACAGATTTTTTTTTTATTTCTTCCTTTTCTGCATTTGTTGCGAAGAGGTATGTGCTCCTCTGAGCAATTCGTGTTACCGAGAAATCAAAGTGACTTATTTGGTGCATAAAACTTATCAAAGAAGTATCCATCAAGCCCAGGCAAAGTCCTAGCTGCTGGTATATGTCGATTTTTTTCTCTTCTGCTTTGAAAGCTTTTTATATTTGTGTAAATTTCCAAAGGCATGCCATGAATAATGTTATGCAGTGAAGTCAGGCACAGAGTTTTCTTCTCAGAGATAATTCAGAGTGGGTCTTACCATTGCAAGTGTATTTTTGTCTATTACTGTGTTTCATTCTCTAGGCAAGAACACGGCCAATGCTGTCACTCCAGAAGCTCCCCAGACAATGCCATAAACAAAACACTTGCTGGACACAGCCCCTAATGTTGGCAAACAAGCAGAAATGAAAACAGACAGCTACCACTATTTCATCTGCTTTGTCTTGCCTTCCAATGAACGTTTGAGGTGTGTGTGCATACATGCACATTTGCATACATGGGCATTTAGAGACCCCTGTGAGCAGGTGGACCCAGTCAGCTGCTTTTTCATGGGCTGATCGGGTGTCCATGCCAGGAGTAGCTGCCCAGAGCAGAGGGGAAGGCAAAGCTGGAGAGCACCCTACATTGGCACTCCCACCCTGGAGCTGCAACCTGCCTACAAATGGGGCCAGACTCATGAGAAGGTTTCCTATTCTGTAAACTCTGGGTTCTGTTTCCTGTTGTTCATTCACCAGCAGTGCCCAGGACCAGGACAGTCTCACAGAAAGCAAGCCTGTGTGTGATTCACCAGCAGTTAGTTCAGAGGTGGATTGACATCAAATAACACCTCTGTTCCATACTGTGTATTATTATGGATTTAACAGCAGAGAGTGCTTATGCATGTGACCAAAGAAAGACTCAACAGTTTAGTCTGAAACTGCTTATTCAAAGTCATCATTTCAGTATTGCATTTGGGAGATGTTTATTTGACGATTTTGGGGAGTGGAGTAACAGTGGTCCTCACTCTGGCACCAGACCCACTCGCACAGATCACCCAGACCATGCAAGAGGGTTTGGGGGCAGCAGTGAAACACAAGAGAGTGCTGCATGTCTTTCTTCCCGAAAAGAGATCAACATTAAACCCACACCAAAATGCCTGGTGGTTTTCTTGGATCGTTGCAGTCATGCTTTGGATCGTTGCAGTCATGCTCTTCTTATAATCACTGTTTTCTCTAGAAGGGTGATATGAGCTCGATAATGCAATGCCTGATGACAGAGTCCTGTCATCATCTTTTCCTGAATGTCTGATTAGAAGATATTAGTCACAATCCCTTTCACTGGGATTCAGAGGTAAGGGCTAAGGGAAAGCAAAGTCAGTCATGCTGTAAACCAGTGAAAATCTATCAGGTGGTAGAGAATACTGGGAGGAAAATTTGGTCAAACCTTCCAACTTGAACAGGGAAAACACAGACATATACACTAGTATTAAAATGCAAATGCCTCAGATACTTGTGTAAAAATGGTTATAGCCGCTACAAATATAAGACTTGGACATATTTTGGATTGATCATTAGATGCCTTGTAAACAACCTGAAATAATGTCTTAAAATTCAGAGTCAAATCTGCAGGCCCATGAAGTTGTTTATAGATTTTAAATGATCCTCTGAAAAATCAGTGCTGTTGAGTGCTGTGAACCTTGTGAACAAAACAAAAGCAAGGCATTTCAAAAACTTTTGGAGTGCCCTAATGTTGCCAGTATGCCATGTAGCTTCATTTTTGAGACAATATTTATCGTTCAGTCTGCACTTATGGCACTAGAAATTGAATTCATATACAGTGGAAAGGCTTTGCTGTTGATTTCACCTCTAGATAAAAATCTAGTCAACAATTTCTGGAAAATCCTGAACAAATGACAGAAAGAGTCTGCCTGATATTTATTGCCACTATTAATCAAGACTGTGCATTCTATCTAAGTAGTACAAATGGTGTGGGGAGCATACATGGCAATGCAGAGATAGCTGTAAAAAGCCGTGTCTGATTGCAAAAGCAGAATAACACCAAGCACTCTATGTTCCTGTAACAGAGTAACACCTTCTGAGTTTCAACCAGCTTTGGATTCCAGTACCTGGGTATAACACATTCATTTTGATTATCTGATTGCACTTTTTTCTCCAGTGGCTGTGTTAGCCTACAATAGCTTCCTTTCCTGTTTATAGGCATATATTTTCATATTCCTTTGTGAATTTATCAGTAGGAGTTTCTAATTTTCAATACTGCTTAAGGTAAACAGTTTTCCCTTCTCATGTCCTTTCAACACCATTGTACTTTTTTTCAACCGAAGAACAGCTATGACCCAACTTATAGCCTGAGCTAGTTTCTGTGGTATTAACGGTGCTCTTCCAAGAACACATAGTTCATATGATATATGTTTCCTAACATTAGTATGCAACTGTGTTGTTAAAATGACATCATTTCTGCACTTATTTTTTGTGCTCTCATGTTTGTTTTGGAGATGGTTAAAATTTCTCCTGCAAGGAGGTGTTCTTCCACTTTCCTTTCCAAACATTCACTAAATACACAGAACTGTGAATGGTGTGTGTCCAGTTGTGTAGCCTAGTGTTGGATTTTTCAAAGCAGTTGCACTGTGACAAAAATTTCAGTCTGTAGTTTCAGTATAACAGTGTCTGTGGTATATCTGGACTGTGGATGTCTTTGGTTTGAGTGTGTTTAATGAGTTTAAAGTCTGATAAGCTGGACATGTGCAATAAGAATGCACAAATGTTTATATTATCTACTCTAAGGCATTTAGAATGGGTCAGCATCTTTGATTCAGCCTGGTGCCCATTTCCTTGTGTATCTTGGTCTTTCTTTCTCTATCCCAAGTAAACTTACTACAGTCATAACTACTCCACTTTACATAAAGCCATTTAGTGAACAGGAAGTTCTAGAATGAGGCGTCATTTGGGTTTGTTGTGGGCTACTTATGATTTTTTTGTGATTCATCCTTTATTTAATAGTGATGGAGTCCAGAGAGCACTGATCCCCTCTAAAACACTGAAATACATGTTGAAGATATTGAAGCTCACAGGACTAACAACTTAAAAACATGTTCCACCAAGTGCCTATGTAACTCTTCATTATCTTCATTAAATGGTATCTTTTCCCACTACTCTACCGAAAAAAAAAAAAAAAATCAAGTATGTTGGATGCCTTCATAGATCTGGTCTGAAAAACGCCTAACAGATGAATTGGTGTTTCCTACTAAGCATATTGAAAGCTTAATTGTTGCCTTGCCAAGTGTTTATACTAACTAATCACTAGATTGTAATTTACCTCTTTTTTTAATCATATTTTATTTGCCAGACTAGAGTTTGATTTTATTAGACAGTCTAAACCTGACGGTCTCTAACCCAAGGACCTACATTATGATGAAAAGGGGCAAAGAAGGGATCGTTACAATTTCTCTTCACAGTCTTCATCTTCAGTTCATCACAAGCTGCCAAAAAGATGAGCCTTGTTTTTATTTCAGAAAACCAGAAAATTAATTGCCAGACATTTATGATCTATATGGATACAAATCTTTATGAAATATAGCCTCAGTTTGCAAGTTACTCCTTTCATGGTTGATTTACAGTGCATAGTTAATGCCTAATTATTTCGTTGTGCCTTTTGCCAGGGTATGAATAATTCATGATCCTTCTTTAACAAAACCAAGAACAGGTTGATTCATGACCTTGATCCAAGTCAGAATTATAAAAAACACATGAATATTGGAGCAGCTCAGGATTTAGAAAGAAGAGAAGAAGACAGGGCTTTATATTCTATCTAGATTATCTACATCAGTATCCATAGGTTATATGATAAGTGCTATGCTGAGTAATAGATGGAAAGAATAGGCAACTTACTACTCACAAAAAACACTGCTGAAACCTGACCATCTAGGTATTCCATCAGCCTCAAGAGCTGGCCAGGGTATATCTTCATGGAACCATTGCTCAGATGTTGACCCAGTTCAGTTGGTGGGACAGAAAGATGACTGTGATCAAATGAGACAGTGTCTAGAAGTTAAATTTATTGCTCACATTGCACCCTCTACTGTGTGGCTCCTATAACAGCTCTGGGTAAAGTCTGACTCCTTGGTCTGAGCTACAGTGGCCATAGAAGTAATCCAAGGGAAAAATGCCAAAGGAAAAGGCCAGATAGGTAACAAGAAAATCTGCATGAGACTATCAGACATGAGTGACTATGATTTTCAGCAAATGGCTGATTGATGAATTGCTAAGCCCAAACCTTTAATCCTGATTGCGCTATAACTCTGAGCCCCATGGGAGATCCTCCTTCATCAAGTCAGCTGGTAGAATGTGAGCCATAGGATTAGAAAGCCATCTGCCTTCCTAGACCATTAGATACTTTTAGATACATTAGATGTATTGATGCTAAAAGTACATCAAATTGTTAAAGCAGCTCTGTGGAGTACAAAGGCCACAGCTGTCCTTAATTAGGCATCTCACTGATGATTACAATAAAAACACATCGAACTGCCAGATTAGGAACATGGATATAAGCACTGGAATAGGCTGGAGAGTGGGCAGCTTTTTACCTTAAGTTACGCCCCAACTAGGAGCACCTTGTATTAGACTATATCACTGCCCCACACTGTCCCGTTAATCATCCTGATCCACCACTTCATGCTACTGAATGCAGCCTTCAACATTAAAAAGCTCAGCCTGACTCTAAATTCCTACCCAAAATGGGTTACCAGTGACTCAAGAACTAGAGCTGGCTTACCTGGTAGATCCCAAAGAGGACTCTAGAGAGTGATATTAAAATTTAGACCCTGATCTCAAACATCTGAAGACATGCTACACAATACCGAGAGAAATCCATCTCTAGAGAACTGAGTCTGTCCACCCTCTCTGAGATCTGTAAGATGAGAGAGACGGCCCATCCTTGCTGGTATCTGTCATTCTTCACTGCCTATGGAGGGAATCTAAATAACGAATTTGAACTAGATGCTTACACTTTAGCCAGTTCACCTGGGGAAGAATTAATCCTGCCCACAAAGCCCTGCCCTGCAAGGCTTACAATCCAAAGAGACATGCTAGTACAAGCATGTTGTAAGGAGAAAAGGCACCAGAAAGAGAGTGGAAGAAAAAGTAGATCTGCATACTTACAGATGTAGTTGATTGATGGGAAAAAAACCAGTTAAAATATGAGACATATTAAGTCTATGGTGATAATGGTAAATACTCAGTATCATGAGAGAAGGAGGCATTTTAGTCTTTACTTCACTTAAAAGAATTAAAATGTTACCAAAAGTTCTTCTGATCTCACTTTAGTCAGTATAAATATGGCACTATTCTACACATGCCAACAGAGACAAGCAGATATTTGCTGGAGTGGGAGAAAATGGTGTCAGGTTCAGTCTCTGGACCGTATTACAGAGGACAGCACTCCCAGCACTTCCAGGGCAGTGTTGAGATTGTGAGAAGATAGTTGATGGCAGCCTAAGTAATCCTGTTTGTGACTGTGCCCTCATGGGCAGCTTTTCACAAGATAGGATTTAAAACAGAAGCTGAAAAAGGTTTTCTTTTATTGCAGTCAGACACAGTAAAAAAGTCCCAAAGTTTGATCTTCTCAGAATTCAAGAAAAATGGGCAGATCTGCTGCAGTTACTTCAGAAATGTATCTCAGGAGAGCTGTTAGGTTTGAGTCATGCTCTGCTGTTGCTCGAGGATACTGTGGTCATAGGGACCAGCAAAGGAACAATTTCCTTCAGCTGCACTCTGAGAAAGGAGACATGAAATTCCACTAATACCAGGTCTTCTTTAAAGCTTGAGACTTTGGAGTCTATTACACTGCAAGAGGCAGTTTATCCTGCTTTCTTTTTAAACCCTCAATATGGTCTGCTTTCCTTTCAAGCATTTATGGCAGAGGAGGAGAGAATTATTATAGCAGCTAAGCAAGGAGTAATGCTTCAGGATGCCTGTCAGCTGAGATTTTTTTTAAAGCAAAGACTTGTCTCTCAAGAGGCTTAGCAAGAGCGAGAAGCTTTAAAAAGCAATCTACACAAAGCACCAGACAGCCAGGAGCAGGACACGATGGTACTGCTTGGACTTGACAAGCAACCTTTTACCTCTTCAACTTCTGTTATTTTAGTACAGTAATCTGCTACCCTGAGATTGCTGTCCTTGTCAGAGGCTGAAGCCAACACACAGATATCCTTGCTTATAACTGAAACACGGGGTAGGAATGAAAACTCAGAGTCTAGATTAGGTGGAGTGCCTGTCCTAGTTATAGTGGCTGGGACCAGTTTATCACTGTGGGAATGTAACTGGAACTGTGTATTCCATACCCTCTCTGCCATTTATCATGAACTGTTAACGATGCATTGTTTGCAACAGCTGCCCAGGACACACCTGACACCTCAGGCTATGGACTGTGTGCATGGGAAAAAACAGAGATAAGAAGGTTCCCTGTCTTCACACCAATGATTCAGGTGTGATAACTCCCCTCCAGGAGTCATTAACACCTTCACATCCAACCTGAGGGATCATGTCTGCTAATGGGCCATCAAGTAGACCAAAAATATCCTGTGACTCACTGAGTAAATTGCCCATTGTGAAAACCCTCACCCTGGGAGAGGTACTGGGTGTTCCTATCTGAACTGAAGCATATATAAGCTTGGGGTTTTGGAACTTGAGGCACTCACTCACTCGTCAGACTGAGAGGAGGACCGGAACCTCAACAGGACTGCAACTACCACTCTCAACCAGACTGCGACCACCAACCTTCTGGAAGGAAAACAGGTTTTTCTTTTTTTTTCCTTTTTGCTTTGGACTCAGGGGACCACGTGGTGCTCAGCACAGGGGCTGGTGAGCACCATACTGTTTGTGCCCCAGGGGGCTGGGTTGTACAACTGGGTTTTGAGGGCTGAAACCAATTTTCCTTTGTATCAGTGTATCCATTGTAATCTTTTTTAATAAATTGTAGTTCTGACTTCTAAACTCTTTTGAGTTGGATTCATTTCTCCTGCCAGTTTACTTTTAAAACCAGCACAGTGCCCTACAAAAAATATCCTCTCCTCTCATATTATCCTTCCTGCTTCACAGCATTTGGCATCAACCTCAGCCTTTCTTGTTAGTGAGTTCTGGATGTGTTAAAGATAAGGGAGAGCTCTCATCCAGTTAACAGTTGGAAAAAGGTTAAACTTTGAATTTAAAAGAGCTATGCAGAGTCCTTGTCTTGTAAGAGCTTCTAAAGGCAGCTACAAATGGCTCTGCTGTAGCATGGTTCATGCCAGTGGAAACATAGTGCAAATAAATATTTGACAGGAAAACCATGGAATGTAAATGCCGGGTGAATAAAATACAAGTGTGGATGTAATCTGTTCACTTAGTTACTGTGATGTCTAATGCAAACTAACATTAAATAAAAAGGGAAGCATTCACCTCACATGTATGATAACTTTTAGAAGTTTCTTCAAGATAGGCACAAAATCAAATTCGCTAGCTGTTCCATCAGGAATGGACTTGATACAAGGCATTGCTTTTCTGCATGCATTGCAATGGTGTCTCCTGTCTGAGCTTGTGCAGATTATATTTTCCAGGAGTTGCCCCTAATACCCACTACAGGATCAGAACAGATTTGTACATAGTCTGAATCTGTAAGGAAACAGAGATGTTTGGAGAAGCTCTCCGGAACATCCTTGCCATACAAGGCACAGCAGACCCAGGTCCCAGAGGTAAATACAGGAAAGACAACCACGAAATTCATAGCTTAAACCCTGGACATGTCACTGCATGCAAAGGACACATATTTATGCTGGTTTGACCAAGGCTGGGGATATAACACTCTGTGTTAGGAAGGGCTCTGTCTCAGGAGACCAAGCTGCTTGTTCGTGTAGTGAAAAGTCAACAAGTTAAGAAAGCAACAAAAGCATAAAAATCACAAAGCATAAAAATAAATTATTCTCCTCAAAATGCGACTAGTAAATCAGGATAGCAGAGCCCAGAAACACAAAATGAGAGTTGTTTCAGTGAAGTGACAGGGCCAACAGCAGATGCACTTCTTGGCACTGAGTTCTGCAAATTTTGTAAGCAGCAGGGATGAACCTGTTTCTCCAAAGATTAAGTCTACACAAAAGCATTGCATTCAGCATTGGGAAAGAGACTCGTCTATTGTACTGGCAAGCAGCACTGAAGATAGAGTACCCTGGAGACAAAATGCAAGGCTAGTTAGAAACGCACTTGCCAACCTGAAAGGAGAGGCAGCACAATGGTAAGTAGTGGAGAAACAGCTGGGCATGGTGGCACCAGGCTGCGTCTTTCAACCCATGCTATCAACACTTGTTCATATAGCCGGCATGTTGTGAAGAAGTGCCTGTCACTTTCCATTTGGTCACAGAGAGATGAATAGGGCCCAGTGTCAAAAGAGGCAGGTTAGGGGCTTGGGTTTGTTTTCTTTTAATACTCAACAATATTGGCAAGGCTATAGTTACATGATAAGGCTGGCCATGGGCAAATTTATATGACAGTTGTGACTTATTGTTGACATTAGAGAAATGCCAAGAAGACTCAAGGAGATTTTTGAAAAATACCAGCAATCATCAACACAGCTTCTAAGAAACACACTTCCAGTGCTTTACAATCCTGCTAAATTTAATGGCAGGAAAGTGTGATCGTTGGCCAATTTAATGTACAGCATCCATAATATGAGTAGTGGGCAATCCCATCCAGTTCAATATTTTAACCTATGGAAAAGCATCAATTCCTTTACCCGATTTAATCTCCTTTTTAATATTTATGAGAGAAGCTCACTTCTGCAGCTGTATTGAGGAAAACAAATCAGTCTTAAAATGTTCCATTGTATGAATTATGTGCAAGTTTCAAGCTAAAGGAAAACTGTGAATACTCTTGTGAAAAATGTGTGCCTCTGCTCAAAGTTATTTGATAAAAAAAAGCTCATAATCTTCCTTTCTCATTTGAATTTCCCTCAAAAAGAATCTAAGTCCTTTTAATGACAGTGGATGAAAAGCCATTATAATTTCTTAAATACTTGATTTTTTTTCTTTATGTAAAAAGTGCTCCTAAGGCACATACTATTTACTGATCACGGCAAATTTAAAGCTTTAAATATGCTGCCTTGGACCTTTTCCTAGGAAAAAATCAGACGCTGCAAATGGTCTGAGGATACTGACTCACTACAGCAGACACAGCCTGATGGAGAAATGAGTAGATGGACTGTCAAGAGCTTTGTTTTCCAGAAGACTGGTGTTGAAATGAAGCTATGTCCATGAATCATAGCAGCGCTCTGGGATCAGTATTCTCAGATAGCAAACACGCAAGATAAAATTTCTGATCCCTTGTGATTTTGGCTCATTGTTTCAGATGCAGTGTATTCAAGAGTTACCCAAGTTTTAATGTCCAAGAACAGTACCTTCTACATCCTCTACTCCAGGGAAACTGCTGCACTCTGCCATTGCGCACTTCTCGAGCCACATTTTGCAGCAAATATGATGACAGCAAACCCACGACTTGTGCCAGTAGCTTGTGTGCTTGCAAGGAGCCGGTCTATTCATACAAAGGTCTGACATAGCTGGTCTTCAGTGCAAGGGCCTCATCTCCATTCCAGAGGAGGCTACAAGGGCAGAGAGCTTGCTTACATGGAGAAGACAGTTACTTTTTTGTTAGACCTCAGTAGTTTTACCCTTACTATTTTGAATAAAATTAGTTGATTTCAGGACAAGTTGCAAGATTCAATCCTTCTCCTATACCACCAAAAATTTTAAAATAAACAAAATATATCACATTAACAAAATATATACATATATATGTAACTATAATTTAGTGTACCTGTCTTGAAGCCACTGGAGAGTAATGCTGCATGTTTTCTGTTCTCTTATTTCTAAGGTTACCTATTTTATCCTGACCCACAAAAACTACTGCAATGCCGTATCTCCATTCTCACCCCTTTGATGTGGAAATGCACATTACGGAAATCTTCCAAGATTAGAAGTAAACTTGTATCTTATGAAAAACAAAGCAAACCCACCTTAAAAAAAATCCTAGTCATCCTGAAGATCCATCTGTACCGAATCTTCAGATACTTCTTTTGTCTGGTCTAAGAGGAAATTTTTTTCAGTGCCTATTCAGGGAAGAATCAACAACTAGTTCTGTTGAACTGAAGGTCAGCTAATGTTTATGGTCATTTTCCAATGACTTCAAGTCAACTTTCATATATAGAGATAAGCACCTTCAAAACTGTTTCTTATTACAGTAGGCCCCTGAGGTCATTGCTAGAAAGAGAACAAAGTTTTTTCTTATCATAAGAATAAAAAAAGAAAATAAAACTGACAGAGCTCTTAATGATGAACTTTTAATTAAAAGGAAAGTTTCTTGAAACATTTCTTCAGAATATAATGAACCTTGGTCAATAGATTTGAAAAGAAGATGCCACATATATATACTTTTTTCTTTTTAAACATCAGAAGTACCTGTGACAAATAGATCGGGGTACCCTACAAGACTTGTATCGCAGCAAACTCTGTAAGTTTCCTAACTATTCCAGCTGATTACAAGATATTTGCGGGATGTAAAGGCCACACTCTCTTCCACCTCACTTTCTCCTGAATCAGGCTCTAGCCTAGACCCCGATTTCTGAGTGCCCAGCCCTGACCCATGCCCATCCCTGGTTGATATTGTGAGAAAGGTGCTGGGAGCTGGCAGGACTCTGTGAGCTGCTAGCTTCCACATGAGCAAGTGGCTCATGCATCTGGTCCCACCCGAGGGAGCAGACACTGGCTTTTATGCCTGCTCACTTTATTCCTTCTATACAATGCAGACAGAGCTGAGCTGTGTTACACATGACCAAGAACTCTGCTAAAATCTCTGTGGCTGGGAGACAAAGTGTGCATCTGGTAAGTGAGTTGTATCTCAGCTTGAGGTGACTTGCCTGTGAACCATGAGGTGCCAGCACTCTGGATACTAGTGGGCACACTGCAACACCCAGACCTACCACCTCACTACAGGATCAGCTTTTCCTGCCCACTCCTTGTTCCATGTTTTTTCAGAAGGTTTAATTAGTCTGAAGAGTTAATCAGTGGATGGCCACTTCACACAAAGAGGGCACTCAATATTACGCCCATAGCTTCATGTTACCTATGTGTTATGTGTATGTATTTGCCACTGATAGTCTAGAAGTCATCTCATCTCCAAACCCAGTGGTTGATACAGGAACCCAGCTCATGGACAATGCAATCCAAATGCTTGCTCATCTGAGATATGTTCATTGTACTAAATACAGCAAGATTGAGTCAGGGCTGTACTTTCTTTGCAGTCCCAGTGCCTGCACCACATACCAGAGAGTAGACAAGTAAAGGAGCCAGTCCATTTCCAAATGCATTGACATGGAATCCTCATCACAGAGAAACTCTTAAAGTCCTGTGAATCAGTTATCTACAGACTTTGAAAGTATGAAAGCACTTTGAGAGATTTATTCCATCTGGCATTTTATGAAAAAAATTCAAGAATTATTGTCTTGCTAGTTTATAATATCCTTTTAGGTTAGGCTTAATTTCTAAGGACATATGATGCTGTTTTAAGACTACGAGTGGGCATTAGACACTTAAGAATAACTCCTCCCACTCTCAGACATTTTTAGCTTCAGTGAACCCTACAATAGAGTGCCCACAACCTCCAGCTTCCAGGATGTCATAGATTGCACCTTTACCTTTCACTTCTCTGGCAGATATAAATCAAACACACTTCAGAGGAGACATTTAAGTAGTGAGAGTGGGTTTTTAGTTTGCAATAAAGATTTCATCTTGGGTACTGTGTTGTATTGAGATAGAAATCTTTCAGCCTGACTTATTATTATATTCCTGTATTAAAAACTGTCTAAACTAATCTTACTATAGGTGAAATATGCCCATGTATCAGGAAATGCACAGAGACTCAAGAGGGAATAGGAAAAGAGGTTGTGTTTTAGTGTTTCTTTACAAAAGTTGGTTTCAGTCTTTTCTCTCTCTTAGTTTTTTTTCCAAGAACACTTTTTTCACTGACATATTCATTAGAAGTGGTTGACAGGTACTTTTACTTGGGAATTTGTCTCACGGTCTTTATTGGAAAGTTTCTATTTCCTCTTGAAGTATTGCTTATTTCTTTAATTTTCTAAGATTCTTTCACACAGACAAATAACAGGAAAGACCATGAGGAGAAAGAGATATCTTGCAAATATCTTTAGGTAAACCAGTTTAATCTTCAGATTTTACTTACTGTTAAAAGTATTTCAGCTGCACTTAAGATAATGGTATATAAAGTTTAAGCAAATAAAAATATTATCATACATCTTCTTAATATTTTGTTTTTCTTGTTGAGATTAGAAAATATGCATTAATACAAGCACTTGCTACTAATCAGCCCTTTATCCCTCACTGCTCCATAACTGGTATTAAGAGTAACGCATTTTCCAGCCAAAATCCTCAAAGAATTTCATAAAAGAAATAAAAATCATTGCCCTTGTTTTGGAGACAGTGCCACAGAGGTGATCTGGTGTTTGCAAAATTACTCCATAAATCTGTTGCAGAGTTATAAGAACCCACACCCCACTGATTCCATCAGCCTGTCCCAGTCTGTTTTTTAACCATGTAACAGGAAGAACAGAGATAATGCGTGAAGCGTCACTAAATAAACCAAAGACTATATCACCCACATTCTGTGCATAACAGGTCTTGTCCTACCAAGAATGGCAAACAAAAGATGAGGTAACTTTATAAAAGAGATAAAAAATGTCTCTGAGCATCACAGTGCAGAGGTTTGTTTACAGTTGCATATGCGAAGGCTGATATCAGAGGTTACTGCCCCAGGCTAATTAGAGCTGAGGCCTTTATAAGTATAGCATTCTCTAATTATAGAAAGAATAACACTTCCACTTATGAACAAATGAATAGCTAATTGTTCAGACAAGGAAAATGAAGAATAAAACTATGACTATTTAATGAGGTTTCTGAAAACATATTACATTATTAAAAGTATATTTAAGTGCAACTAAGTCTTTTTAAATTGTTCCTCTTCCCTGCACTTTTCATACTAGGGAACTGTGTGGCCTGGTGCTGAGGGCTGGCCGTGCTGCTGGTGGGTTTAACTCTGTGCCCAGAAGTAGGCAGGTGAGGAGAAGCTGTGAATTGATGTCTTCATTAAAGGCTATGCTTATGGCAGGCAACATGGTATCTAAGCCAGACAGGAATGAACAAGAGGGATGCCTGCACCGGCGGTTGTGAGTACCAGCAGAATTTCATTTCTCCTAATGGAGAAGTTGTTCTCCTTAGAGAAGGTGACCAGCAAGAGATGCCCGTTGCCTCAGGGACCTGAGACAGCCAGTCCCAGAGGAGCTGCTGTGCTGTTAAGCAAATGCAGAAGCACTGTGGTTCAGGAGGTTTGGTCTTGTCAGCAGGAAAACTCTGTTCATCAGAGATACACAACCTCATGCATGGCCTTGATGCACCTCCGCCAGCCAGCATGTCAGTAGGTTTGTTACTTCTTTCATAACATGATGTTAACCAAGGGCTCAGCTGTCTACCTGGACACATAGTGCACAAAGATTTTTATCTAGAAAAAAACCAAAATGCTTGTGTTTATACCCATTGCCAAAAGCACACTGTGAAACCAGCACCAACCCTTACAGAAAGAAAGACTTGGATGGAGACAGAGACATCAAGACATGAGACTGACAGACAGCAAGAGGCGGAAAGGAGCCAGCTACAGGAGTTTAAGCAGCACATCTTCAAACGGACAATCACATCAGAAAGGCACAGAGCTCCGCTGAACCAGTTTTAGCTTCAGAGCTGGGACCCAGCTGTGCTGTTAGCAGCTAGCTCTGCTAAACCAGACCTCAGCCCTCCAACATCACTCCTTTGTGGCTGAGAAATGCAGAAGGTACTGAAGGCTATGGTTCCCTGGGTCCTTTCCTCTGGCAGGATATCAGTGAGCTGGCATCTCATCTAGACATTAACACCCTGAGCGGGCAGTGATGAGGAAAGTAAGAGCCAAAATGCTGCTGCTAAGGAACAACTTTTCCATGTAATACATATAGTCCAGGAAGGTTCTGTGACAGTGAGTATTATGAGAATTGATGTCTGATTATCCTACTCAAGAAAATTCTTTCCAGCTGTATCTAGTAGTCTTGTGTTAGCAGAGATATGAGACACCAAACCCAAAGTTTATTTCTTAAAATTATTTGTTAAAAAAATGCACAGGCAAGCACATAAACAGCTAGCAACACCTTATGATGGGAAATATAGAAATATAACACAAACTGGTTTACATTTTTACAGATTGAGTTAATGGAAAAAGTTATCACTTGACTACTTATATTCATCAAGGTAACTGTTGACAGGTTGTAATATCCAGCTGGAAGACATTTGCTAATTTCGTTTGCAAGACAAAAAAAGGCTAAGGTTTGAACTGACTCCCCCACTCCACAAGGAAAACACTTCATAAAAAATTGCCACAACCATGTTAAGTTCCTGTGTAGAAAAGATTCATATGTAAGCATTAGATGTAGTTCTCTTGAACATAGGGTTTGATATGCTTTCTTTAAAAGAATCTTCTTTTAAGAATTCTTCCAGATACTTAATTCCTTCAGGAAGTATCTGAAATACTGATTTTCAGGACTGTTTGACTGCTTGGGAAAATGGTGCTTGTTTAGAGACAAATCTGATGTCTGAATCTTTTGAAAGGAAGGCATTAAGATACCCTGCACAGGATATGCTACAAGGCATTTTAAAAAGAAACAGCTGGTTCCTTCCAACCTGGGCAGGAGGTAGTCAGAATTTCCTTTGTTTTTCATAGATTTTAAACTAACCCTATTGTTTGGGGAAGGACTGTGAGCTACCAAATGACTATACAATACTGTGAGCTACCAAATGACTAAACAATATTGTGTCTTGTCTGTGCTACACCATCTGTCTTTGCAAAGCTACTGCAATATTAGGAGTCTTCCTGTATGGTGTTTCATGTTTTATGTATACTGTGATATCTTTTCGTAGTATTAACTTAAATACTGCAATACTGTCTCTAGATTTACAGAAAAATTCGTCCCTTTTTCTCCACTTCCCTTCAGCAGAAATTGTCATATTTGCTATAATTCAGCAATTATAATAGTGGGCAGGGGCTTCCTGTAGTCCACTTGCAAGGCTTTTTCCTCAAAGTATCTATGGAATATAACCTTATGTTTCAGGCAGATCAATGGACATAACTAAATTTCTGAGAATACCTTGCTGGCTGACAGATGGCAGGACAGACATTCTCTCTCATCAGGCATCTCCCATGTGACACATGGGTGATGGAGAAATGGGCAGGAATAAAAGATTTTTAATGGAAATGCAAGTAATTGTTGTAAATCAACAGAATGCCTGGATTTTACTGAATCAGGAATATAGGGAGTGGAATTCAAAATGTAGTCATAGCAGACTTAACACCGGAAATCATCATGCAAGATGGTTCTAGGTACAGTCTGCCTCTACCAAACCCCAGACTACACAACTAGGACAACAAAAATACGATCAAAGTGAAAGAGGGAAAAATCACTTTCTTTCTCCGTTCTTACAGAGATAAGACAGAAACTCAGCAGCTTTAAATTTTAATAGAATGAATAGAGATTTAAAAGATGCTTCACAATGGCTCAAGAAAAGCTGCAAACTATTCACTGATGGATTTAACTTCTTAAGTGTTTGATGACACGTGAAGTGAGTCTGAAGTTCATCTCCATGCACATTTAAACTACTAAGAGACATGCCTCAAGACAAGCTAGTGGTTTCATTTTCAAATTAAACTGGTCTCCTTGAATAGTTCCTCTATTTTGTCATCAAGAGAGTCCTAAAAAGTCCTATTAGACTGGAGAGGAACTTTGATTAAAAGGAGATGGTCCCACATTAATGTGCATTATCCAAATAGCTTGGAATCAGGCAACAGTTTCTCCTTGAGAATGTTCCTCTAGAAATACAGAAGCCTTGGAGACATTGGGGTTAGTGTTAAATTCTCCCTTATTCTTACCACCCAGCACTGCATCAGCCAAGCTCCTGAAACACCTTTCTCAGGAAAACGAAGAGAAACTAAATTCTTTCTCTTTGGCTTAATTTTCATCCCTCTGTATTAC
Organism: Grallaria varia; assembly: GCA_013396735.1. Taxonomy (NCBI): domain Eukaryota; kingdom Metazoa; phylum Chordata; class Aves; order Passeriformes; family Formicariidae; genus Grallaria; species Grallaria varia. Next base: position 141,896 of record VWZG01001067.1, on the reverse strand, counting down.
AGGTGGCAGACAGGCTCGGCAAGGATGCTTTGGGGACCTGATGGACACAGAATGACAGTCCCAAGAGACCGCAAAAAAGAGTGTAATCTCAGTAAGCCATCAAGCATAACGTCTAATATGGAGTAAAAATCAGAGTCTTCAGAAATTTGTGGGAATACGTAGAGTGATGCATTAACTAACTTTCTGACACATCATGATTTTAATTTTTTATTACTTGGCATAACCATTTCTTCTCTTGGAAATGAGTCAAAAAAAGGAAGCTATATGCCCGAAGGAAGCAATGTCAAGTGACAAGAACACAGAGATGCTGCTTGCCACTGTAGGGAGAAAATTCATACAGCCAAAGCTCAGCTGGAGTTGAAGCTGGCCAGAAATAGGGGACAATAAAAAGAGTTTTTTCAAATACATTACTGGCAATAGGCAGCATATAAATATCATTGGCCCGTTACAGGACAAGGTCACTTCGCAAACAGGGACACAAACAAGGCTGAGGTATTTAATGCTTTCTTTGCCTCGGTCTTCAACACAGATGAGAGACCAAGGTTGTCTAAGTGACCTGAGCTGCTGGACCAAGACCGAGAAAATGAACAACTCCCAGTCGATGCTGAAATTGTGTGGGATCTGCTGCTCCAGCTAGATCCCTGTGAAACTATAGGTCCTGATAGGATTCATCCCAGAATCCTCACAGAGCTGCTGATGTCATCACAACACCTCTCTTGATTTTTGAGCAGTCTTGGGAATTCAGAGAGGTCCCAGCAGACAAAAAGCTGGTGAACATTGTCCCAGTTTTCAAGAAGAGCAAAAAGGAGGACCCTGGAAACTACGGGCTTGTCAGTCTCACTGCAGGGCCTGGTAAAATTGTGGAGAACATTATTCTGTGAGATATTGAAAAATATCTGAAAGACAATGCTGTCATTGGCAGCCAGCATGGCTCCATGAGAGGAAGGTCCTGCTTATCCAACCTGATTTACTTCATGACAAGGTAACCTACCTAGCTGATCAAGGGAAGCCAGTTGATGTCATCTTGGCATGTTCAGCCTGGAGAGGAGGAGACTGAGGGGAGACCTCATTGCAATTACAACTACCTTGTAAGGGGAAGAGGAGGGGCAAGCACTGATCTCTTCTCTGTGGTGACAAGACTCAAGGGAATGGCCTGAGGTTGAGTCAGGGGAGGTTTAGGTTGGATATTAGAGGTTCTTCCCCCAGAGGGTGGTTGGGCACTGGAACAGGCTCCCCAGGGTAGTAATCACAGCATCAAGTCTGACAGACTTCAAGAAGTGTTTGGATGATACTCTCAGGCACATGGTGTGATCCTTGGGGATGGTCTTGCGCAGGGCTAAGAGTTGGACTTGATGATCCTTGTAGGTCCCTTCCAACTCAGCATGTTCTTTGATTCTGTGATTCTGTAATGAATTAAATTGCCTGGCTCGGTGGACATAGAATTTAAATCATTTGCTACAGTAGTTGTTATAGTACTTATCCCAATACTGAGATCAACACAAAAAATTATTTCAAGCAAATAAAACAAAATTTTTTTTTTAGAGCTTGCAATTCAACATTTTAATACCATTTGTATTACTCTTAATATTAGCCTGGTACTTCAGAGGCAAATATGAGGGTTGTCTTTTTTTATGATTTCTTGAGTCAGTAATCCAATTCCACAGGAGCTGTAATTACCTACACCAAAAGAATGTAGATTTTTACATGTGAGAAATCAGTGTGAAAGGATGGCTAGTCCAGCAGAATTTTTTTCAATTGAGAAATTATAAAGGTCATGGTCACTGCAATCTGATGGGGACCATCTTTCTTTTATAGGTTTGCATTCATATTCATCTTTTGAATGTGAAAAAGTCTATTTTTTTACATGCAGAGGAAAGGTAGCTATTCTGTACACTTTTTCATTAATGGGGAGCTGCTCTATATGAATAATTAAACCAAAAATAAATAAAGCCTATTTCTATCTGGGAGCACAATTGAGTCAAACACCAAACACACAGTCAAAACAATGGCCTTTGAAGGCTGGCATAACTCCAGAAAAAAATTACAAAGCAAAGGATATTCAGTTTTGAACTGTATTGAACAAAGCAGAAAATTAAAACCTCTCGAATTCTCATAATGGATATGTTAGTTTTGATCTGAACTTTTTTAATCTCAGCTCAAAAGTAAAGATTTGTTGAAAATGAAGCAATGGCACAAGAGAGTTACAAAAAAGCAACTTGAGAGGTGTCACTGACACTTCAGAAAAAACATTCCATTTATCAGGAATGAGCAGAATGGCAAAAATAAATATGACCTTCTGAAATCACTCAAGCTTCCATGTTTACTATTCATGATAAAGCTTAGAAAATATTTGAGTTTTCTATTACTGCACAATAACTGAAATAAAACCTAGAAACTCAGAAAATAAGATGGAAATAGGAGGGAAAATTTTTTTTTCTAAGAAAAATAGTATGCAAAAACAGTTATCCATTCCTTTAAATCCCTGAATCCCAAAATTCAGGAAGAATGGACTCCTGTGTATCTAAAAAGAAGCTTCAGAACTTGTCTTACTCTGCTTATTGAAGTCTTCTCCCAGTAGATCTTCCAAGAATTATGTGAATGCCAGCAGAAAAACAGCTGCTCATGAACAGGTAAATGACCAGTCATGGCTGGTTGGTTCTTTCTTCATTGAGATGGAAGCAGAAAAGAAGGTCTAGAAGTACGTAGCTAAGGCTGTGGATACTATGCAGCTTAACACATGCCAAGTTCAAGTTCAGTTTAATGTTCCCCCAGAACACAAGTTTAGTTTTTCTTTTTCTTTTTTTTTTTTTTTTTTTTTTTGGTTTTTTTTTTTTTTTTTTTTTTTTTTGAGTTATCTTTAAAGACTTCAGTGCTAGTGCTATAAAGGTTGAGATATCATGCACATTATGGTGTTACAGTTAACGTGCAGTCATTGATTGACAAGTGACTGGTCTGCACAGTCCTAACAGTTTTCAGTCACATGAGTGGCATCACTGAATTTTACTCTAATTCTGATGAAATCTGAAAAACACTGTCACTCTGGAATATTATCCTCTGCTAAGGGAGGATGTCACATAACAATTTATTGAAATAAATAAGTTCTTTGTTGTCTGTTTCAGTAGTTGCCCTAACAGAAGACTGAAATTTATTACAAGTAAATAATCATATATGCAAACTCCTAGGACATTTTAAAACAGTTTTTAACTCTTTTTGAGATCATGTGTGACTGAAAACCTAAAAATCGATATTTTCATTGAAGTATAAAAAAAAATTTTGAAAAAAATAACAGTACTAGGGTGAGAGTCTGAGAAACTGTAATTTTTCAAATAGAATTGTCTGAATATCCAATTGTTCACCACCTTATTGAAGTTCCATTAATTTATCTTTCTTCCAGTTACCAATATCCCCATATTTTCCCAGTGTTGACCTCCTTGGAAACTTCTTCAGCAGCTTGACGTGAACATACTGGATACAAACTGACTTTGAGAGAGCCACCTTGCATAGCTGGCACTGTGTTTGGCCATCGTCCACCTTTCAGCTCCATTTTTTCCCACAAGCTCAGCTGTTTCTTCTGGAAGTTTCATGAATTTGCTGAGGTTTTGAAGCAAATTCTTTATTAACTTAAAAATTAACTTTTATGGAAACAAAATTAAGACCAAAAAAAACCTCAAGTAAGAGCCTTTGGATTACTCATAATTTTCATTATTAAATTCTGTAAAAATTCAGAAATCATAGAATCATAAAATAATGAAATTATTTGGGTTGGAAGGGGCCTTAATGATCATATATTTCCACACTCCTGCTGTGGTCAGGGACAATTTTTGCCAAACCTGATTGCTCAGAGCTCCATCCAACCTGGCCTTGAACACTTCCAGAGATGGGTCAGTCACAACTTCTCTGGGCAACTTGTTCCAGTGCCTCACCATCCCCACACTAAGTCTTTGTAGTGCAAGACTTTAGTGGTCTGTTATGACAATATTGTGGTAATTAAAAACACACGCACTGTTATCACTCACCAGAAATGAAACCTCATAGTCTATCTGTTGACGTGATGACTTACACTTTCTGCTTCCATCCTTTAATGTGGTGTCCAGCTCCCTTCGCAATGCACTTAGCAGAAGTACTTTGTGTTACCTCCTCTTGTAGCTCAGACAATGGGGCTCTGAAACTGAGCAAACATAGGATATGAAGGTGGGTTTGCTTGTGATGGAGCAGCTCAACTGTGCTGCAAAAGAGAATGGTAGAAGCCAGTTTTGAGCCATCTCAGGATTTGTGGGAATCTGTATTTCCTCAACCTCAAATCATGCATTGCTTTCTAGAACTTCAGAGATAGATCATTCTGCCCTCATTATATGAGCAAGGGTAAAAGCTGACACACTGGTTAGAGAACATGTTAAAACAGCACTGAGTGTTAAAAAACAGTGGGCTTGTATTTACACTGACGAGCAGAAGATGCACACTAGAGATTGTCATTTCCTTGGGGCCAACTGCAAAACTCAAGGCAAGTTTCTAGACTGGGTCTCCAGGAACTGTACTCTGCCTTGAACTCAGTGATGTTGCTCGGAGCAAATAAACACACTTCTTTGCTTAATGTAGATCTATATCCTTTCTAATGCTGTCCTACAGCAAATGCAGAGACGAAGATGAAGTTCTTTCATGATTTTAGACAAGAGAGCCTGGGGTCTGCATAAAATAATATTCCTGATTAAGCCAAGTTTATATTAAGATTTTTAAGCATCTGAGAGTACTACACATGCATGTAAACAGAAGAGGATCCACAAACATGCATTGATTCAGGCTCTCTCCCTGCATGTGATACCAAATCTCTGGTGTACACAAGAGCACAGTTTTGAGACAAATCTGCAGTAGATGTGACACTTCTGGCATCCAGCTCTTGAGACTCTCTTTATAAAAGGCACTCAGAGAATAGGTCCATGGATCTTCTTCTCTGACAGCATTTGGACTTTTTTCACTATGCCAGCATGGCTCTCTTATGCTACCCGAGATCCCTATACTGATGGAAATGCACTATGAAAATAAGGGAAGTACTGCTGGAAAAGCACTCTGCCTGACTGTTTAGACTGCAAAGGTGGCCAATTATCTACAGCTTTCACCACAAACAGGTGCACTCCTATTTTTTAATTTTGTATCCTAGTTGTACTACTTCTAGTTCTTCAGAAAAACACCTCTGAAGAGCTACTTGACTTGAACAACTCCTAGTCGACGCTGCGGTTTACCAGCTAGCTGGCTCAGAGCACAGCAAACTCCTGCTGCTCCTGCCAGGGCAACCTGGGCATGGGGCAATGACTTCAGCAGGACAGAGCCTGCAACTGCTCAGCTTACATCATTCAGGAAGGCAACTAGCAGAGGTCTCTCCATCAGCATGTAGTCACCTGCACTGGGAAACTACCAACTGCCTCAAGTGTCCAAGACTTGCTTGTTGACCAGGTCTTATTTTACCTGTTTAACTTCTGCGTAATCTCCTATTCTCTGCTGGTTTAGACTGTGAACTATGAGCAGGGAATTTCTCTTAATCAAAATATAATAGGGTATAAGACGAGGGCCTTGGTTTCAGTCAAAAGGTCTCAGCTTTAAGTTATAAGGACTTTGTAAGTTACAGAGTCACAGGCTACATGAGCACACATGTGCTCATATAGCCTGTATAAGTGTGGGCCTATAAAGATACTTGTACATACATAGACACAGATTTTTAAATAGGCATATAAATCATGTTTTTTGACATGTTCTATGTACTCAATAAGAAATTTTACTTAGATTTAGACATCTAAATCTATACTTATCGTATCTGAGCAAAGAGGAGAAATAAGAAATACTCCCAAACCAAACCCCATCCAGATGCATTACACTGTGGAGTGTTTTATGATAACATCATTTTTTTAAAACTGAACTAGTCTAGAGAGAGAAAAGGCAGACTGCAACGAATCCTATACAATTTGTAACAAAAAATGAAACAGTCCCAAGACCTTTCAGTATGATGTTGCACTTTTACTGAATCTCCTCAATTTCAAAATTTCATCACAGCAGACTGTCACTAACATTGTATAGGGCTGTTATTTCAGTATTCCCTTAAGAGGTAATAATTTTCCACATGCTGGAGGTATTATTGTGAAAATACTTTCTACATAAAAAAGTGCTGTGTGCATTTGGCTTCAAAGAATAAAAGCAGTCAGAAAAAGAGGTTTTGTCTTAGGTTCTTTATCAGTATGTATGTCTCACTAATGGAGTCTCTCTTAGCTGCATTACCAACTAGGGAGGTTTCTAAGAAACCATGAACAGGAGGTTTCCACTACAAGGCATTCAGAGCTTGGTCAAGTGCTCTCAGATGCAAAGAAGTTCTGAGGAAATTTGATTTGCAAGTGTGCATGGGGGAGAGGATAGGAGGGAGAAAAGAGACAGAAATAACTGGGGATCAGGGAGAAGATTCTTTTAGCTACTATTTCTGCCAAAAGGAAGTCTTTCTGTTCCACTAGTTAACATACCTTTTAGTGAAAAGGACGCCGGCACATTTTCTTAAAATCTAAAGCAAGCAAGATTAATGCCAGAAAGATTTGTATGTAAAGGAAAGGTAAATTTCATTCTCTGAAACAAGTAACAATGTGGACATTCATTTTCTGGTACTACAGTGCTTTCTTCGGTTATTGATTCCTTCCAAATTGATATTAACTACCCTGAAGAACATAAAGAGCTCTTATTCTGGACTAGTGGCCCTGAGGAAGCTAAGTGCAGTGGTTTACCACACTAGCATTCTCCAGCTCTCCACTCTGTCTCTCTGCTTGAGATAAATGCACAGCAGGTAAGACAAAAAATAGGGTTGGTCTGCACTAGTTCACAGTACAGCACGCTGGTTTTGTGGTTATTTATTAAGACACCAGCTCATGAAAAGGAAGAGGACGCCAAGGCTGGAAAAGGAATGACAACACCTTAAAGCACTGCACTGACTGCTTGGTGAGCACAGGGTCTTGTCCCAGCACATGCTAGCATCGCATGAGCATGTCTATGTTCTTCTCTTACAGACCTTATCATATCTCCTGGATGCACTGCTGGGTGGGCATGTTCTCGGACATCCCCCGTTGTCTCCTATGGCCACCTAGGAAAGAGAACTGTAAGTACCTGAAAGAGAAGGAATAGTCTTAAATCAATGGAAAGCCTCCATGTACTGGTGGGCTAGCTTCTTGGCACAGCTCTCCTAATTCCTTTCTGAGAGTAGAGATTACGGCACAAAGGTGCCAGAAACAGCAAGGAATAGTAACTGGGATGATGAGAATAAATGGTGTAGAGTGAGATGTTCTGCGTAAAAATCCAAATACATTGAAAGCAAGGAGTGCGTTTTGAGCCCTTAGGGCTATTAGTGAAGTGTACATCACCTTGCTACAGGAAATTCTCCAAAGTAGATCTGACCTGCCAGACACAGCAGCTTTGAAACTTGCTACAATCTGAATTCCAAACTGTTACTTCCACTTGGAAAGCCTCACTGTTTATAACTCAGGATTATGGTGAAAAAGGGTCATTTAGAGGCTTCCATCTCTCTGGACAGAATGAAGAGGCAATGACCACCTGAAGCACAGAGCCCAAAGGGCAGGCTGCAGTGTCAGCCAGAGTGCTGAGGTGGGATGAGATCCATAGCCTGCTCAATGCTGAGAACAACAGTGCCAACGTTACAGAGCAGCTGGGGCCTGTGGGCAGGACAGAGTCTTAATTCAGAAGGTTAATAGGAGGGCATAAATTAAATAAATGTTCATACATACTCATAAATAAGACCAAAGGCAAAAGGAGCAAAGTGAAAGGCAGAGAGGAACACCAACATCCAGGAATATAAGTCTGAGACAGTTCAGCCCTGGGGATCCTGTTTCATCATCTACAAAAATGTCAAGTGCTTTAGCCAGAAAAACAAAATATTTCCTTTGGGAAAGCAATTCTAAATGAGTTTTGAATTATCTCATGACAACCAGAACTTTTTTTGGAAAACTAACAGAGAAATTTAGGAGTCTAATCCTTTCTATATTCTTATACCATGCATCCCTACTTGAAATGAATTTTAGCATTGATACAGCTGATTACTGCTTTACAAGTATCTCATTACAGCTTTGGCAGATCGAACTGCAACACCTAATACAGAGTTCAGCTCATTCTTTGTCTTTGCTGTTGCTATTCTCTCCACATGCTTCCAAACCAGTAAACAGGATTTTCCAAGCTGGTTTATAAAATATACCCTGCAAACACTGAGATGTTTTCTAATCCAGCTGTTCCACATTAGTGGAGATTTGTTTCTAAGCATTGGGCAATGCTATTTCAAAATAACACCAAACCTAATGATTAATGTTGAAGAAACTTCTGTCAAGAATGGGAGTGTTTCCTGACTCAGTAAAACCTTCCACAAAGTGCAGTGAATCTTAGCTAACGGTTTTCTAGTACAAGTGAGAAAATAAAGTAACTTCCCTTCTGCTTTTATTGTGAGTGAGGCTAAAGGTAGCAGTGGGTTGGTAGGCTCACTTTTTGATTCACACACTGGGAAGGTAAGGAATGCAGCAAGTAAAATTAAAGCCCTTCTTCCCACTTCCCCTTGTGCCGGCTTCTTCAGCACAGATATGGAGGAGGGCACAGTAGAAGTAGCTTGGGTGTGTTTGCTGTAGCTGAGGCTGTGACAAGGTCTTGGAAACGCAATTTGCTAGGCTGCTGCATGGGCCTCTTCTTGGGCGATCTTGTCAGTGAGTCAAGGCTGAGCCACAGAGCATAAGGGTAAGGAATATTCAGGCAGCCCTGAGGTTCAGCTGGCCCCTACAAAGGACTGTTGTGTCTAGAGAGACTTCTACTGATGCCTTCGCACACACAGGGAAACCTATCTGAGGGGGCATCATTGTGGTTTCACTCTATACCACTCTCCCACGCACATGTAGTTTCATCCCATATTTCCTGTTCTATGCTGCCTCTCTAAGAGAAGAAATAGGAAGGAAGGGAAAATGCAACTGAAATCTGCATCCAGTATACATGTGACATGTACCAGACACCCAGTTTTGCTGGATTCAGTTACAGTATATAATGGCATAGGTTCCACAATTGTCAAAACAGAGAAAGAAAAGCAGCCTGTTTTTTCCAGGTAGAATTAGCCTTGATCTTAAATTACATAATAGAAGAGTTTGAAACTCAGACTATGGTTGTGAAGCAAATAATAGAACTGCTGGAGAAGTTTGCAAAACCTGGCATCACCAGGATGCACCCATCTCTAATTTAAACCTTCCCCCTAGCTCCAGGGGGGGGGAAATTGTGTGTCCTGGAAGTGCATTTTCTCTCACTGCTTGTTAAGTGGATTGCCCTCCTGCCTCAGACAGCTTTTGGATTATATCCACCGTCAGACAAAGAAACACTCTGGCACTCAAGCTTGACCATTTGTATTCTTCAAGTGGTCTAAAGATTTTTTCCGTTCTATTCTATAACATCTGAAGACATCTTTTCCCTCCCTACCTACCGTATGTCACACTGCAATCAAGATACCAATGTAACAAAGATATTGGACCAATATTACATAAATGTCAATGTGGGAAATTTCTAGTTTAGCAGCGTTAGACAAAGCATGATGGAGGAGTTGATTTCACTGGAACTTAGCGGATGAAGCCAGGAACAAAATTCTCTCCTTTCATGGTAAGAAGAGGAACTTCCTTTAAAAAAAATTAAAAATTTGTTGCAATTCCTTAAGCAATTCCAGGCTTAGACAAAAATTTCATTAAATTATCCAAAATCATTACTGCACTGGAAATATAAAGCATTACCTTTGGAAAATAAACTAAGTGAAAGGTTCTCTCAGGGAGAGAAATAATCCCAATTTGTCTATGGTTACAAGACCAGCTATATTTATTTAAAATGTTTAATTAAATACACTTATTTTAAATACATCTATTGAATACATTCAGTATGGTTTAATTTTTCTGTTCTATTCGAGGCTTGGTACAACTTAAACACTCATAACTATTTCTGTAAAAATTACCACAAGAGAATTAATACCACAAACAAAACTACAAATTTAAGTTTTTAGCCCATAACCTTCCATTTAGATGAAAGATACTTTGTATGTGAACATGAACAAAGATAGGAAGTAAGCAGGAAATTATGAGGGAAGGTGAATGGAAGAGATTCAGCAAGTTCCTTGCAGTAGGGTCCTTCTGCTGCGGCAATAGGCAAGGAGAGAGGAACTGAAGTTTGAAGGAGGGAAGACTCGTAAAAAACCTCAAAGGAGCACGTTTAGGTGTACGTGTAAGACATGTTTCACAGTTTTGGGAACATTGCTGTAAACAGCTGCCCAAGAGAAATCCAGCTTATAGTTTGTTATGAACAACATCATTCTTTGTTATTGCCTGGCAGTCCATAAAACAGCAGTTTGGTTATTTTATGTTATTTTGGGGGTTTTTCTTGTTGTTGTTTCTAAAACTTCATCACTTTCAGCTTTACTGAGCCTAGTTCTGTCACTTGTCCCTTGCCATACATGCTTTGATTCCCATCAGTTTTAAATGGATATAAACCACTATCTTAAATGCATAGAGAGAAATCAAGCCCACCCTAACATGTGAGGTGTGAGAAGATGCTGGTCCAGCCCTTATCAGACAGGCTCTGCAAGAGCTGTCTGCTCCTGCTCTACAGCTCCCACTTGCCAGCATGGCATGGTGAGTGCTGGTGAATGCTGGTGATTTACACCTGCCTCAGCCTTCTGATCTGCAACTCAGACATCTGCCCTTGTCTCTGCAGAGCCTGTCTGAGAGGCTCCAGATCCCCAGTTGGATCTCTAAGCGTTACTGAATGCACACAGCTGGGCAGGCATCCTGACTCCTTCCCCCCGGCCACAACCGAAAAAGAAGGAATCCATCTTCATGGTGGACCCGAGCTCCTGGGAGAGTGCGGGAAGCAGACATCCCAGAGGAACCAGATGTTTCAGACATTATTCCTTCAGTCATTCAAGCAGAGCAGCAAGAAGGATCTTGCCTCTCCCATGAGGCATAAGAGAAGAACCCTGTACCAGAGTGGTGTCCCCATGGGTAGAGAGACAGACATCAGTGTGCATGGCCGCAATCAATACCCAGTTTCTAATCATCACACAGGAAAGGAAAAACTCCACAAAGGCTTGGCAGTGAGAAAGATGTGAAAGCTGGGAGTGAGGTAAATGCAGTTTTGCTGCGAATGGATCAGCAGGGGATCTGCAGAGTAGTGGTTTTAACTTTGTTTTGCCTTTGATGAAATCACAGCTGGGAAGGCAATGTTTTCACTGATTCATAAGATGCAGATACTGTGGAAATACAGATTTACTCCTATCACTCAAGTATTTATTAACTTGATAAGTTTCTGAAGAGGACAATATAATAACAATGAGAGTTTATCTTTCTAAACAAGCTCTCTTCCTTTTAACTTGTAACAAAGGAGTGACTTTTCTGTTTATCTTCATTCCAGCTCCAAGCATTCTCTCTACTGAAAAAGAAAAATTTCCTTACTAAATTTGCATGAACACAGGAAGGTCTATACAAGTATTTGTAATGCACTCCATTATTTTGGATATGGGTAGGTTGGGATACCAATAGTATAAGCTCATTCAGCCCAAACAGTCATTCAGACCCAGAACAGTCTGGACTGCTGAAAGGGACATGAGTAAGGAACAAAGTCATCTTTTCTGTTCCTTTCTGAAAAGGTGGTCTTTAGGTTTTTCTTTACTTTATCCAGAGCCAGAGTCTCACGTGCAGTTAAAACATAAATTCAGTGCTTTCACTTAGATATATTAGACTTACAATAGATCTGAGCTAATGGTATATTTTGGAAAGTTTACTTTATTTCGTTTGGTCCTTGATTTGGACAATAAGAATTTATCTGACTGCTGAACTGAAGATCTGCTTTTCAGGAGGTATGAGCTCCCAGCAGTTTAGTAGAGACCCACATTTCCTCCAGGCTTCTGAAATCAGGTTTTCAGGTTCAGATGAATTATTTATTCCTCAACTCCAACTCACAGTTCATATAATTTTTCTTTTTTATCCCTGTTTCCTGCTACTGTGTTGCACAACCTATAATCCAGTTTAAAGTTTTCTTTTCCCATGTATAGGGTGGTTCTCAAACTACTGTTTCAATGCATCGCTCCTTCACTATAATGTGTTTCTGGTTTTGCTCCATTCTCATTTTCTCATTCCACCAGTAGAATAATTGTTAATAATAATAAAGTGTTATCTGGCTGGTATTTGTAACAGCTCAGAGAAGAATAAATGTAGGTTGTACAAATATACCACTGAGGGAGGGAAAGAGAAGCTAAAGTGCCATCACAGTCAAAAAAGACAATGTGAACTTCATTTGTAACTGCAGTTGTCTGTGTCAATATTTACCCTCACATTACCTATAAGCCAAACTATATATGGTGCAGGACCCTGAAATAGGTATTCAGCGTGAGTTTCCTATCAACTCCTTGCAGCAGAAATCAGCCTAATCATTTGTCTTTTCTGACTTTCTTCCACTTACCTCAATGCTGTTTACATTGAGATTTAAGGTAGCAAGGTAGCTTATCACAGAACTGGGTAGAGGAAGCCAAGGACATCTGTGCAGCTCAGATCAGAGGAGAGGGTAACAGTTTAGTGTCACTGGCAGGCAGGCTGTCAGCAGCAGCACCAGGGCTCAGTGCTTGGGCTCAGCCTTCATGCCAAGCCTGCATAGGCTTGCCAGACCTCTTATGAAACCACTGTCACTGGCTGAGGACAGATGTCCATCATGAGGTGCTGTTGGACACTGGGATGGACCTCATGCACATCTCCACAAATAGTCCCACCTCAACTCTACTGGAGCTCTACCCCAGCAGCTCCCAGAACAGCTCCCCTTCAGCAGCTCCTTGGCCACATAAGCAACAAAATATATCCTGCTAAGTGGCTCATCCTAGGATATGGCAGGAAAAAGGATGTGATATGACTGTGCCATCAATAAACAACCTGAAACTAATCTAAAGGGAGCAGAGTTGAGAAGTATAAATGTGAGTTGAGTGGGTAAACATGAAAAGAAAATAATATATGATATGGTTTTGTGCTAGGTACAAGGTTCAAGGTCTGTGTTGGGATGCCATGTTTCTGTAATGTAGCTAGATGGCTTACACTTTTTTGTTAATAATGGAATTAATAGAGGGGTTCAAATGAATAAAATTCTTTTAAAGAACAACAATTAAATAGTACAGTCAAGGCATTAGTACAGTCAATAGCATTTCAGGACTTTTCTTACCTTGAAATCTGATCCTTTAAAAAAAAAAGTCTGCATAAAGCTCTGGAAAGCCTGATGTAAGCAGCAACAGGATTAGTGGACTAAATACTATTCCGCATTCCCTCTGCTTCATGTGAGAGTACTGTATGGATTTATTCAAGGAGTGAGTGTTAGTTATTGCCCTATCACCATATTTATAAGCCTCCCCAAATAGTCAGGGGTTTCTGAGGTACTACCAGTGTACACGGCAAGTCAAATCATAAGGTCATAAACACATACTTTGGGATCACAGTGATGACTTCTGCTTTATCAATCCATTTTTTAGTTCTGTTTTATTAGTGCTATTTGTTAGATTTATGAGTTCTATTTGATTTCAGCCTCTGGACCCTGCCATACAGAGCTTGATTTTATCAAGCAGAGAGACTAAGGTACACTAAGAAAACAGGTGATAGATAGAAAATGTTGTTCATATTTGGGAGTTTTTCTTGTTTTGGAAAAGGGATAAGCAGAGAAGAATTTTTAGGAGTTTGTGATATATGAAAGCATTATAAACTTCAAGCCACTTTTCGCAAATTTTCTGAAAGAGTCACCACCCCCACCCAGCTTTTTGGCTCTTCTTTTTCTGTCTCAGATGCCTTTCTGTGAACCTCCTTTTGTGCCTGTGCTCCTCCTGAGTTGGAAGAAGCTCAGTTCCTCCAGGGGAGGAAAGGAAGAACAGTCTGTCATTACTGGATGTGAGCATAAGCATTCATTTCCTCACCCAGTGAAGTACCAAGCTGCTGCCAACTAACTCTACATCTTCCAGTATTTTGTGACCTCCTCTGAATCTTCTTGTTGCTTTCTTCAAATCTTTTTGTGACTCCTTACCCTTTGCTGACCAGAGCTGGAAAAACGCAGATGTAACATAAATGTGAGAAGAAATGTGCACAGATATAATCGTGAAGAATGTTTATGGCTTGGCAGAAGAGACCAAGTTCAAAGGCACAGGTGGCAGCACAAGTGGAAGAGTTCACAGGTGCCAACAGCTCCCCATGAAGAGTATCTGGGCACACAGGGCACAGTCTGATTCTCAAAACTCCAAGAAATAGAGTGACTAGTTGCAGAGGAAAGGTTATACTTTTACAGAGCAATAAGGAGATCTACAGCAAGTTTATAAAAGATCAGATTCATTGAGAGACTAACACCTGGGAAAGTGCATTAAAATATCTCAGTGCATGGGAAAATGGGACATGTCATTTACTTACCAACCTTATTCTGAGCAATTTCATCCTTTTGTCTTCTGCCTCTAACACAATAATTACCTAGGGATGTAGTTGCCAATAGGTAAAATAAAATATTAAACATAGATTGCCTTTCTCATGTGGTAAGGTTTCTACAAGGTCATAATAAGGTATTATTGGCAGGTAACTTTCACAAGACCTATTAAACAGGTAAGTGTATGAGTTGTAAGAATGCCATTTTTTCAGACTCTCAGTTTGCAATGACAGGCGTTTCACTTCATTATATGGCTGTGTTTCTGACCTTGGTTAGGAGTTTTATAGAGAACAGCATGTAAAACAATGATTACTTTGGTACACTCCCACATAAATATTTCTTTTGTTAGGAAGCAGCTAAAACTAAAACTTGAAAATCTTAATCATATAAAAGTAAGCAAATAGAAGCATAGGAAAATGTAGTGGCTAAGGAAAAGTGACTCCTGTGCCCAAAGGTTTTCCTAACTCTCACATTTCTGCTGTAGAAAGAGAAGGAAGGGACAGTCTCAGACAACTCGAACTAGGCTTTTGAACAGATGCATTTCATAAACTGAAAGAAATGGTGCAACATTTTCCTAGTGTTGGACCAAGGGCTTTGATCCAAAAGAAACAGGGCTTTTTCCATTCAGCAGGTATGGAGAGAGAGATGACATGTTATACATGTCATCATTTTACCATGAAAATACATGTTCTGAAGGTAGAGAGAACTTTTTGAGTACCTTGAAGAGGCATACGTAAAGTTTCAGAATAATTTCCAAGACACTTTCTAATGCATGGCCTTGGAACTTAAGACATAGCAAAGATATTCTCTTAAGTTGGCATGTTTTTTGTTTGTTTTCCCTGCTTTGTAACTGACGTACAGGTGGCACTTGCCATCTTTGTAACTCTCTTACAGCTGGCACTGTGCCATCACCTCCTCTGTTTCTGACATTCTTGTATTTCGAACCTAGTTAGAGTATTTGGTCTCTGGGTGCCTGTTTTGGAAGTTTTATTGTTGTTGGTTTTTACGCTGTGGGGACTGTTAAAGGAAAAACAAACTCTCTAGGAAATTTTCCATCTGGAAAAGCAAAGTTCCAAAACTATATATTAAAAGAAGAGAGAGCTTCCCCAAATGTCAGTGACTGCAGTAATAGTTTGCATATTGTGCAAGTGTTGTACCTTAAGCTTTTAAATGGAGCCATTAGAAAATGCAGCTTTTAGTGCTGACTTTACTGTAATGTGCAGAATGCTTTTCAATCCTTGAGAGGAAAAGCAATACAATGTTATTTTATATATGTTTTATCCTCTCACTCTCATCCTTTCCCAGTTTTTCTCCTTCACTCTCCTATAGGGATCTTCCTCTGATCCATGCCTCTGGTAGAGAACTCTCTATGCCTACTTGTGTATGAATCTGGAAGCATTTCACAGGAGGCATAAGAGGAATTGAAGCAATAAAACACAAGTCTACCTTCCACTAGTGAGAGGAAGCCAGGAAATAAAAATATTTGAGGTTGGTTGTTTCCATGTAAAAGGCTCCCTTGCAGTGTCATAAGTCAGGGACATCTGTCATAGTCTGACTGGCTACTTGTGACTGTAGTGGCAAGAAACTTCAAGAGAGGAAGCCGAGGGTTTAAGGAGAAGAGAAGGAAGTTATCTGAAAGAGAAGGAAATTTGAAAGGGGAGGGATGAGAGAAGAGCTGAGAATTTCAAGGGGATTCAGAGGTATTGTTGCTAAAAGCTATCATAGCTACCAGAGGCACTGCTGCATTGCTTGATAGAAGAGGCGAGAGCAATGGATATAGTCCATCTGGTAGTTCAGTAAGGTTTTCAACACTGTCTCATATAAGTTCCTCACAGAGAGCTGATGGGCTGGATGAACAGACAGTGGGGTGGATTGAAAACTGGCTGAACAATCACTGTGGTGGTCAGTAGCACAAAATTCAATTGGAGACCAGCAACTAGCAATATACCCCAGAAGTCAATACTGGGTCAAATAATCTCTTTGTTTAAAAATCATTTTTACTTCAGGGACATACATTCTAATTCACTACAATACACCACAACACCCAGCTTTCCTACTGATCACCATTTTAATATGTAATATGAACAGATTATAAAAAATATTTTGTAAATACTGCTAAAAGTCTCCCACATTTTTCCATGGGAGGTAAGAAATTGGACAAGTTTTTATCAAAAAAGCATCAGTCTAGCTGATCTATCTGTTCCATAGTCCATTAATAAAATCTGTCACAAAGTGCTTTTCTACTCAGCTCAACAGTGTTATCATTGCTGTTTAATGTATTTATACAGCACCAAGATAGGTATTTGTATTTTATTTCCATTTTAACATCAAAGCCTGAACTGACTATACTGCTGCCACTGTTTTTGGTATTGCATATTTCTCACTAGTCTTATCAGAAAACAAAAAATACTTGAGCTGATATTGTGAAGTGCCTCATATAAGAGAGCATTTTAAAAAAACTTTTATGCGGTTCTCAAGAGCACTTCATATGCAAAGAGCTTGAGCTGACCCTCAACACTTGATGTAGAGAGGAAAAGATGCTCTCACTTTTAGAGACTTCAAGATATACCTGGAGATGGGACCATCTTTTCTGGTACATCTGTACATCATCATACATTTGTACATAAACAACTTCAGTAATGATATAACATAATCATACTTCAGAGTAAGCAAGGTAGTTCTTCCACAGTAACATTTGTTTTCACATTGGTTTTCCCCCTATGAATCTACACGGAATTGGAAGTCCAAGGGTTTCTACCAATTGCAAGTATACTATAACTTCTCCTCACCAGAAAAGAAGTGAGGCATCCTATCAATAGAAACTCCATTTCGGGAGTCCAGACATGAGAGATTCAGGGTGTTTGATTCAGAGAACCCACACTTACTCAAGTTCCTGTCCCAGGTATAAGGTACAGTGAGTAATACCAGTTAGAGATACAGAAGACTCCATTTCTGTGACATGAAAGATGTAGAGCTAGGCAAATGAGAATCATATCCCTCTGAAATCACAGTCATTATGGCTTTGAAACTTGCACTTTAAATCTGGCATAGATACACTTTCTGTTTGTTTTTAATGTATCAAATATGATAAATCAGTAATTTTAACTCGTTGCCTAGTAGTGTCATTTCCCTGGGGAAGGTTTTTAGCATTCCTTCAAACCAAGAAAGATGTGAACTTTTGAACCAGGGCTTCAGACTATTCAGGTTACTGACAACAAAACTGCACATTCATATTGCTCTGTGAAGCCTACTACAGGCAAGTTTTGTTGCAGTAACCCATTTAGAGTAATCACCAGGACTCTTACGGTATTTCTGTGGTCTCTCTAGTGCCAATAATAACTCCAACATTCTGTGTGCTACCACTACTGAAGTCTCAATAATATAAAAAGATCTTTGAAGCTTTAGAACACTTCTGCTTTGGCCAGCTTTTTAATGTTTGGGTTTTGTTGTTTGGCTTTATTTTTAATCACCACAAATGAGCAGAATTAATGGTAGAGTTTTGGGGCACCACTGGCAGGGAAGACAAGAACCCTCTGCCATTTTGTTCTCTAGTATGGATGTAACATCCATGTGTACCTGGAAAATTAACAGTTTGAGTGGGCAGGGGTTTTTAGGAGGCCTTAGTTCTTTCTCTCTCTTTTCGTGGTTTATTTAAAACTATGACTTTCAACTTATGGGTATGGCCTTTACATAAAGTCAAAAAAACACCTTCAACAACACTGTGCTATGAAAGAGTCAACTTCATGACTTCTATCTAGTAAAAAAAATACAATCAAAAACTGTACAAAGTCACTAGCATATGGACAGAAAACAAATGTGTGGTAGTCAGTAATATCTGGTGAAGAATTCAAATATGGTAAGATGCTTACCCGAACAAGTAATGAGCTGCTTAATGAAGTAAATCATAGGCTGATTTGTTCTATAGAACAGAAATTTTAGTCCCAAATTTGGGCATCTCATATAAAATATTGGTCACCATATAAAATATTGATTGTGACCTCAGTCAAATCTAGTATTAATTTTTCTCCCTTGCCACAAATAAATTTTTCTCCTCATCTACCTGATTCTCTACCAAAGAATCAAAGTCAAGAAAAGCTGAGAAAATATCTCTTTAGCCTGGCACCAGACTAAATTTCTTCTACCCTACTCACTGTTGTGCCAATTTTTCATGCAGCTCTTGATCATTATGTTCCATCAAATGCAAAGTTCCACTTACTTGGTCTCAGGCAAATAAGGTATCAAACCTTCTTCCTCAGAACACAGTAGCACTTTTTTTTTTTTCAAAACAGATATATTGAAAGATGAAACATGTCTATGATTCAAACAAAAATTCCCTTGGTTATCTGGGGGAAATGTCCTAGTCATTCAACTTTTTTCTTCTCTCCCCTTTTCTGCAGTGGAAAGGTCACTTTCATAACAGAGAATTCATTTAATAACAGAGAATTCATTTAATAACAGAGAAGTGGTAGGTTTAGGTGTCCCAGTCCCAAAGAAGTTTTGGAGTCTCGGCGTCCGCTGACAGAGCCATACCTTGAAGGCATATTAACTTCTCTAACTTAGCATTTCAGTTAATTTAAGCATTTTCCTTTACTCTCCCTCACTTCCTATGCTCATTCCAAACCTCAGCTGGAAATCCCTGAAACTCCACTTCTGCGTATAGTGATTACTGGCTTCTAAGCTAGAGCCGTCAGTGACAGTCCAGGGGCCAAAAAAGGGATAGAGGTGGCAGAGGTGTCACCATTTCACATTCCACACTTGTGAATCTCAGAGGATCTGTTCTGTGCTTGTGAACTGGGTATTTGCTAGACAGGGCTACCAACACACTTATACAAGAATGTTTCTGTAGTTAGGAATAAACGCAGATTTTGCAGGATACAACACACACTCTAACCTCAAAATAGTTTATTTTTAAAAACAAAGAAACAGCAGTCTAATTCTTGTACTTTGTGCCCAGAGTCAAGCTGTCCATCAATGACAAGATACAAAGGGCATTCAGTGCTGATCTAAAAATTTTCTCCTATGAAATTAGAAAGAATTTATTTCATTTACATAGCCACTCACAAAATACTCAGTACGAAGACCACAGAGAAAATTAGTACAGCCTTCAGGGATGAGTAATAAGCTTATGAGCAACTGATGATATAAAAGGAGCACACAGTTCATAGTTTGCTAAATTTTTGTAATCCTGGGTTGTCAAATAACAGGATCTGCACTGCTCCAAAGTCTGTGTCTTTCTCCACTTGCTCAGGTTATATTTGGCTTCTTGACCGACTGTAAGATGAAAAACTCATCACAATCTCTTCAATTCCATTTAAGATACATGTAAAAATTTAGTTCTTTTCTATGCATGAAGGCACAGACAGCCTGTGAGTAAAGCTTGAGTCTGTAGCACCTGGGTCTTCTTTGTAATCCAGAATTATAAAACAGAGTAGTGACTATTTGCCAAAAGACACTGCCAGCCTACTATTCAGCTTCTTATTGTCAACAATCCTGCTTTCTGAAAGCGAACTCCTGCCTCTGTACACAAGAGGTGAATCTCACAGTAAACATAACAAGCATACTCTAGTCCAGACTTTGTGCCACATAATAAACTATTTACTTGGATACTCAGAAAAGAAAGAGGTGTAAGTTTTATATGGTTCCAGAGGATTTAAGACATAAATTCTTTCAGACTGGTTTGCCTTAAAACTGCCCAGCAGCTCTTAACAACAGATGTTCAAGCCCTAACTCAGCAGAAACCAGTGGTGGCTGCACCAGTTTTAATATGGTTGGTAAAAGAGCTGGAGATTGCGTGTTTGCATGAAAAAGATATAACTGCATATATTAATTAGAAGCAGAAAGTAAGAAAAACTTCACTGAGAGGATGGCCTTGTTTATGTCGACAACTTAACTTGCTTTCAAATTCCTCAATGTATCTTTAACCCTGCAGTTATCCTGCTTCTCAGCAGAGATCATGTTGTTTCTCATGTGCATACAAAACACAGTTCATGCCAGAGAACTGTCTGCTGTGTAGAGAAGCCTAAAGAGAGAAAACCTGTCTGCTGTGTATGCAAACATGGCAAGCAAACAGCATGGCAAGTCCATTCAAATAGTCTGTCCCAGCATCTCATCCATGCTTTCCTGTACAAAAATCCTACAAGAAAAGGAACACTTCTGAGTTCTGTCTACACGTGAGTTCTGTCTACAGTAGATATGGAAAGCTAATACAGCAACTGGTCATCATAAACTCTTGAGAGAGATTTAGTAACCCATAATTAGCCAAGATAATCCCAGCCATGTAGTTGTCTCCCATGAAAACTGTTTGACCTCAGACTTCTTTCTTGGAGTGCGTGGCTGGCTTTTTTGGGCATGTCCCTCCCCTGGGCATTCCGTGGAATAGCTCTGTTTACTAGTGCTTCAACCATTCCAAGTATAATATGAGGGTGTCAAAAACGCAATGTTATTTCAGGTTTACAAACTTAAATTAATGTCATGGTTGGTGGCATGTGATTAAAATAAAGATAACGCAAAAACTTCAAAGGAAAGTTACTAGATACTAAAACTCTCTTAGAGAGACCTCCCAAGTAGATTCTCCTCAGAGAAGATTCCTTTACAGTAGATCCTCCATTTTATGTTTAGATTAGCCACATTTTGAGCAGTATCAGATCTGCTGGACTTCCATCCAAGGCAATTGTAGGTATATATTGAAGAAGAAGCCCCTGTTCTCAATGAATTAATATCACTTAGCAGCAAAGTATTGTAGCATTTGTTATCTTTAGTCCCATAAAAAGAAAATACCCAACTTGTTAGTTCAGCACCTCATGTTCTACTAATAATAATACTTCAACACTTTTTGATTTTATGATGAAAAATCATGAAACTCACAAAAAAAACATTCAGCAAAGAGTTCCTGGACAGTAGCTGAATCCTAAGAAGATTCCCAGAAGAGTCCTTCTGACCCTCTGTTTTATTATTATCTCAAGTAGTCATACACAGCCAATCAAGATGATAAGTTTTACAGTATGTAATTATATTACTCCAAAGTCTATGATCATGCATAAATCACACATTAAGAATAGTGCAAATACTAGTTTAAAGGTGGTTTATAGGGGCTATTCTTCGTTATGAAATCCATTTGCATAAAATCAAGATTATAGAGTTGGGAGTTTTCTTTCTGAAAACTGCATTGTTTTGTATAGTCACAAAGTCTATAATTCATCTCTAGATGGCAAGTATTCAAGGGGTGAGCAAGGAAAGAAGTAGGTCTACACTGTTACTTAACAGTATTTTGACACTACAGATTTTTGATAGATAATAAGAGATGCATGTTCCAAGCTGTGTGTGTGATTCACATGCACAGAAGTTCACAGTATCAACAGCATTATTGGGGTTTAGAAGTTACAAGTAAATCATTCTGCTGGAAAACAAAATGACATGATCTCTGCCAACCAGTTCTTGGAAAATAAGTCATGTGTGTATAACTCATGAAACAAGGAGGCAGAGTTGCCATTAAATCAGCTTGTCTGAAACATCAATAATTTTTGGTTCATTCTCAGCAAGTATGTTAGTGTGTACAGAGGCTACAGACAAACCAAGTGGATGCTGGGAGCACAGGGTCATCCTGCTGAAACTTCATTTCAGGTGAACAGCTAGCCAAAAACATGATGCATAAGTGCTTCATAGTATTCCGGGAAGCTGGGAGTAAGAAGGACATAAAATACCATAAACCATCCCACAAGGATCAATTTTGGTCATATTACCATGCCAGCCATGCTTTGAATCTGCTTTGGGCCTGCTGGAACATGATTAACAAAAGAAACAGCAGCTGCATTTGCAGCTTGCTTGTCTGCACTCAGGATTGTTGCCATATGATCTATATATCTGACCAAAACGAGAAAAAAAATCCCTCTTAACACTGTCAGTGAAATACTCTGGCACAATGCTCTTCTTTTCCCCCCTTCACTGCATTTGAAAGGGAATTATCGCTGTAGCACTGCTCAATGCAGCCACACTGGAGTGTTTTCTAGACAACAAAGAACGGAGGTAGAAAGCTTTGTCCTTTCTAACATGTAGAATCTCAGCCAATATCGGGAATATTCTTAAATTACAACTTGAAAACCGGGTAAAATTCCACCTATGCACTGGGTAGCCTTTATTTAATGCGCAAATTCGGAGGAAATTATAACAACAGAGGGGAAAAAGAGAGGAGCACAGCATTCTGTGATACCGTCCACAGTGTCATACAACATGGTTTACTATAATGTAACAAATCATTTCGGACCTTATGTGGAGTTTTTTCTTTATCTGTTCGCTTTTTAAAAGGTTCTTATTTTTGCTTTCAATGCTCATTCATCAGGAGGGCTTTTGTTATCTGAAGACTAAGTAAACAGGAGGGAAAACAAGCAACCCAAGCTATAGTATGGCACCAGACAATGTCTTACTGCCACCTTGTGTTGAGGAAAGTGCATGAATGGCTCATATCTCAC
>VWZG01001067.1:0-118941 GCA_013396735.1 Grallaria varia | reverse complement strand
AAAAAAAAAAAAAAAGCTCTTCAGAAAACAAGCAAGGATCAAAAATTTCAGGAAGATGTGTGTGAATACATGAATACACATGTAATCTTATACAAATTAAAAGCTCATTAAAAGAGGAAGATGTTTATTTTCATTTCAAATTTGTCCTCACAAGCAAGCAACAAATTTTACAGTTACATCATGTATAATTGGACTTTTTGAGAACATAGAGAGATTTCTATCCTACTCTTGAAGTGTCAAACATTGCAAACAACACCCTGCATACACATCAGTACATCCAAGCAATTCCTTCAGTGCTGTAGCTTTTTACAGTGCAGAATAAATTCACATGCCACAGACTACTTTCCTACCCATTGAATAAATCCTATACAATGACAAGATTGGTCCTTGCACTTGAACAACTTACAAAATCAATGCTTCAAGAAAACCTGTCCTCTGGTAGCTCCATAGACTTTAACTTTCCTTGTAAAGCAATTATTGCGCAGCAGCACATACACACACACGCAAAGAAAGGAGACGGTAAACTCTTCTGAAGCAAACATTTGACCTTGTAGAATGATGATAAAAGAAAGTAGTTAGTAAGTAAATCTTAGAGATGTTACAATTACAATGCTTGCTCTCTATTGATCATTATTAGATAACGTTGTCCCTACTGTGAAGGCTCACTAAGTACCATTCTTTATGCTTTAAACTTGTAGCTTTGAACTTCAGCTTCTAGTCTGCAGATCTCCCAAAGTCCTGTGAGCTATTCCCAAGGTGCCCCAAAAAACCAGATTTTTAAAAAGAGCACATTCTTAAAAGAGCATATCTTTTTCATTATTAACTACTTATGCAAAGTTTTCAGAAGAATTTGCTTCTCCTTTGGCCAAAATTCAAATATGTACAAACTGGAAGAGGTAGAAAAGTCCTGAATTAAGGCTCAGACTTGATCTCAAAACTTTGGGCATCACTCAAAATCACGACATTTTCCTTTGGGCATCATTTATTTTACCTTCAGACCTGTTGAAACCAGCAAATGTTACAATCAACTTAACTGCTTAGTAATGAAACTCACAACTTATAAACTTATAAACAAACTTATAAAGGATTTTCAAGGTTGCCATGCTACCATGGCCATGAATTTCTTTAGTACAACAGATAACATTATTATAAGACAAGTCTTCAGTAAATTAGAAAGTGTCTTGGGGTGATACTATTGATTTGTGAGAAGTGGTTCCACTAATTCCATCATCATCAAACAGTTCATAGGAGCATTAGGAAATGGTAGTGGACTAAAGGTATGCAAGTTCCATCTCCCAGAAGGTTAGTGCCTGTGATGCCATTATTTCCAGCACAAAAGAAGTTCTATAGCCTCATGTAGTATGATAAATGGGTGAACTAGTTACTTAATTCTCTGTGGATGATAAAGACTTCTTTTAGAAATTTATGATGGTGGCTCAGCCCAAGTCATAAAAATGAGCTTGTTTAATGTACTCGACAGCGGCACAATGCTGTCTCTCAAGGTTTCACTGACTTCAGTCACTGCAGGGTGTCCTCAATTCATTTTGTGCAGGGGTGGTGAAAGTGCTCCAGCACCAATAAAAAAAATCGAAATCAAACCACAATAATAAAAAATGTATAACATGAATTAACACTTAGGTTTTTATGTCTGTGACTAGACTTCCCCCTGACATATTAACTCCTTACTCATTATAGGAAACTTTTATCTGCTACTATTATTTCTTACCAGGAAAATCTGTGCTTTAGCCAGTCATGGAAACATGTTAACAAGGTCTAGATATAGAAAGTGGAGAAGATGCTATGACACAACTTCAGAGGCCCAAAGCTGGGGATTGCTTCATATTCAAGTGAACAAACCATCTCGCAGTGCTTGCGATTGCTGAACAGACAAGATCTACAAAACAAAACAAAACTACAAAAAAAACCGCAACAAACCACCCACTCCTCACAGACAGCAACACAGTAACGGAGATGAAATAATCACAAAAGGGGGCAGAAAACACATTATTTTTCCCCAAAATCCTCCTTCCTGTTAAGATATTTTCTAAGAGAGGAATTATCATACACTACAACTCATACTCTTAACCAATCTCTTATAGTACCCATCTTGGGGGCCCCACTGTTTCATGGCAATGCTTCTACAGCCCCAAACCCTCCTTTCCTCCTCCGGAGTCCTTCAGTCATATAATCCTGTCTCAGTTCTGCTGGACAAGGAAAGGTTGGAAGACAGCTCTTCAGTTATTACTGCTATATTTGTTACTGGTCTGTCCTTCCTTCATTTAGTTTAATTTCCTTTTCTTATCTTTCTCCTCTGCTCTTTACCTTCCCCTTTTGTTATAAAAATAAGAAGCAAGACATGTCCCTTTTTTAAATTCCCAAAGTGTTAGGACGACCTAAGTCAGAGATCCCTCCTGGATATAAGCAAGAAAGGTGACAGTAATGGAGAGTTTATCAGACTTTGGTTTTCAAGACACTTTCTATTCTGTCACTCTTTAAGTCTCAGTCAATTGTGGGACTTCTAAATTTGTAATATGGTAACATGTTTGTATAAATCTCTCCCAGTCTGCATAACCTACTGCATGTATACACTCACAGAAATGCCTCATGGTCTCATTCTAGATCCTGATAAAACCCCACTATGCAGTCAAAAACCAGGAATAAATTAGAGATTCTTTAATTTAAGCCTCCTTAAGAGTAAAGGAGAAGTAATTGAGCTGGTGTCTTCTGCGGCAGCATTGTCAAGTCACCAGTGCTCATTCATATGCCATGCTTTCCTCTGGCAGGAGGTGAGCATAAGTAAAACCTACTAAAAATGGTTAAGACTGAAGATGTGCCTTTTGCACCACAGGGAGAAAGCTCATCCATATCCACAGGTGAAATATCCACCAATATCAAGGCTAGACAGACCAGATTTGGGCTGTAAATCCATGGGAAATCTAACTGCTGTCATCTGATCCCAGCAAACCCTTGACTGTGTCACAGCTTTGAAGGTGTTCAGTTGGAAAAGCCTATCTGGAAGTCCTGGCACACGAGCTATGCCTTTGGTGGTCTTTGAATCACACTTGTATGATAGGAGCCATTGGCAACTTTTAACAGACTAGTATTTTCTCCTACTTCTGTTTGTAAATCCAGAAGGTTAGAAGTCAATAGGACAAGGGAGATGGCTTTAAACTGAAAGACAGTAGGTTTAGATAGGATAATAATAAGAAATTCTTTACTGTGAGGGTGGTGAGGCACTGGAATAGGCTGCCCAGAGAAGCTGTGGATGCCCAATCCCTGAAAATGTTCATGGCGGGTTGGATGGGGCCCTGAGCAATCTGGTCTAGTGTGACGTGTCCCCGCCCATGGCAGTGGGGTTGGAACTTCATGACATTTAAGATCCCATTCAACCCAAACCATTCTATCGTTCTATGACAAGTCATGCATTTCTTTATGAGCTGCTTTTTCTTCAAGAGTCAGAAGCATTTCTTCATTAAATTCTTAATCCTTTATTCAGGGCTTGGGACTGAAATAGTTCTGTATTGTTTGAACTTGCCCATGAAAATGAAAACACAAGACAAAATGCATGGTCACAGAACAGCCCATTGTACTGTGTAGAATCACCCACACCATCACGGACAATGGCTGCTTAGATGCCAGTATTTAACAATAAACAAACATCAACAAACAAAAATGTTCGACAATAAATTCAACTACTATTGGGAGGGCAGTTGTTATTTTGCCTTACATAGCATCGAGGAAGCACTTGTTCAGGAAGGACAGTCCGTATTTCAAGCAAAGGAGCTATGCAAGCACATCATCAATGAAGAGAGCCCTGCATCTGGGACAGAGGATAAAAGGGAGCTAAACAGCCAGCAGGATGCAAAATGACAGCTGTTTAAACCACATTTCTAACTGCTGTGGCCAAAGGTTTGATATCTCTGAGGAACAAGCGGGCAGTCATGGAGGGGTGGGACACAGAAAAACAGAAAAGATCAGCATATTATTATTTCTATTGTGATTAGACTGTCTGTTCCTGTCCTACTTCTACAACAGCTAAATAACCAACTGCCAGAGTGTACCCCCTCCAAACATCCAGTTATCCAGACCCTGCTTTTCTCTCTAAAGCTTTAATGAATTTTAACATGTTTGAAAGAGCATTTCCCTCTGGTTTACCAAGATAAACCAAGATAAAAACAGTCCCTTTGGGCCTGGTACATCCTCTGCTCAGCAGTGTGCCAAATTCCCCTATACTCCCAGGTAATTTATTTCCCCCAAATTCCCCTAACTCCTGACTTGCTGAAAAAAAGCAAGTAAATTTTCTATACCCTATGAAAAGGACCATTCTTCACTCTGTCCAGAAGCAAGACTAAAGCTGCTGGAGAGGGTGCACCTTACCACCAAATACTAGTGGTAAGCCTTTGCAGCAATGGAGGATGGTACCTCCTGGCTCTGATACGCCTCTGCATGCTGCCTCCATCCATGACAGAGCACACCTCTCATTTGCAGCACCCCATCTGTGAATGCTCACAGCCCTTGCCTCTGTTTTTGTGCTGCTTGCATCAACCAGACCTCTCTTCTCTCTAGTGAGAGTCTAAATATGATCCACTCTCTCAAAATGTGTCTGTTTGACAGGAGGAAGCCGGAAATACAGTTGGCAATCCAAGTAATTGCAACAAAAACCAGTCTTCTAGGAAAATGTAGAGTCCTACATGGCAGAGAGAGGAGGAAAGGAAGAAAGGTGAGGCAAACTGACCCAACACTCTAGTAATTCCTGGAATTACTCCAAACATGCTTTACAAGTTTCCCATTGAACCAAATGCCTGTGTGCCTTCACATGAAACTTTGATTATTTGCTCATCCAACCCCTTATTCTGAGCACCCAGAATACTTCACAAGCAGGCAAACTGTTTAATCTAGCATAAACTGTTCATTCATGTTAGCTTACACTGAAACCAGTTACATGAATGAAAAATCTGGCTGCAGTACCATATACAGAAAATTATGGTAAACAATACATTGAGTTTGACAAGGTGTTTGTTGAGAAGTCACAGGGTACTGGATGAAGCTATCCAGTTTTTTGCTGTTTATGCAGAACTACCACATCAGGGGGTAAGTGACAGTGTTTCTTTACACAGTGCTGTAAGCCTTCTGCCGTGCCCATTCAGTCCTTGCTCTATCAGACACTCTGACAATAAGAACATTCAGAAAAGACAGAAGAATGAGTACATGACTGAAGGATGGATTTTTCTGAAGCCACTTACTGCAGAGCATGGATGATTACCACAGCTACTACTATGAGTTCCTTTTTCTCTTAATTCCCAGACTATTTATTACTATTATCTCCCCTGCCTTCTCACTGCAGCTGGCCTAAAAAAGGTCTCAGCTACCTTGCTCTACCACCTCCCAGGTGCTGGTGCATATACATCTCAGTTCTTCCTGTTCCCCAAGCATGCTGCAGACCCAGCAATGAGGAAAACACTTGAGGAGAGCAGAAAGCTTGTGACTCACCTTAGGAAAGCTCCTTCCCCATTCCAGGGCCCGCAACATCCCCTGAACCACCTGCAAATCCCTGAAAATCCTGTCCACTTCAATCCAACCAGAATGAGAAGAGATGAAAAGAGCACAACAGGGATTGTGCTATGGACAGTTGCTAGGAGCCAAAAGGCATTTATACCATATAGATAGAAAGCTTAGCTAGAAATTACATCACAAAATTAAACACTATAACTGTTGCTTAAACACAGCAGCTGTTTTGTTTTGTTCTTTCGTCAGACAACAGTATAAGGGAGAAAGTAGCACAGAACTTTGTGTATGGATCCAAAACTCATTTTAGAAATTAGACATACCTGTCCCTTTACCTGTAAATCCATAGGAAGAAGACCTTTGTCCCTTTTGCCTTAGGAAGCTAACTGACTTCATTTTCCTTTCTCCATTCTGCATCTCTGAGATAACCCCTTGGTCTCCCAAGAGGGCTGCCCTTTTCTGTCATTTTCTTTTTTTCTCTTGCGGTTTTTTTCCATACACAGGCACATACACACACAAAATGTATGTGCTACAGTTTGTTACCCGAGTCTTGTAGCTCATGTTTTGGGAGAGCTTATCAGAGGAAAGTGAAAGATGAGAAAGTCCGTTCAGTGGACCTTCTGCAGCCTGCCAAAGTAGAATGTAACAGACCAGTAGCAACAGACCAGTATAGCAGGACGTGTCGATGGCAGTTGCAAGACTGGAGTCACAGAACTGTGTCATAGGGGAACATTACCTGTAAATCTCACACATGATCCCAGCTGGAGGCCAGCTCTGCAATCTCAACTACTGGTTTCTGTTTGAGTCAGGACTTCATTGTTCCATGTCATGTTCATTTCGGATTTCATTTTTCTAGGAAAAGCAACACCAGAGTTTGAGTCCTCTTAGTCATCATTGGAAAGCCTTCCTTATCCACTTGATAACCATGAATTCTTCCCTGGCTACAGAAGTATTGGTGAGAAACACAGAACACATACAGAGCTTTATATCTGTGTGGGGCCATTCTATCTGATACATTCTATTTGAGGGACTTCAGGCATCCATGTAATCAGCCTGTGATATACAGGAAAAAAACAGCTGCACAATTACACAGCCAGACTGAACTGCGGCATTTCCTGATGTTTAGTGGTTAACTCTGTTAACATGCTGGAGTTAATGCCAGTCTTTGTATTTGATTTCCCTTGGATTTGTTGTTTGTTTGTTTGTGATTTTCTGTTGAGGATAACCTTTCAAAAGCCTAATCCCTGCTGCTTCAAAGCTATGCTGCTTAGACAATAATTACGCAGCCAACATGAAATGCTGTTGGTGTTTGCCACAACACTAGTTCAGTTGTATCACTTTATTCTACTTCTCTGTACCCAAAATGCCTTTAAAGCAACATATAAGTGAATTGCGAATAGCATCTTTCATTACTCCCTAGACTGGCACAATTTGGTTTTTTAGTTATATCCTATATAGTTTGTAATTGTTTTGGAGTTCAAGGAGCTTGGTTTATACTATGCAAGCATGGACTATTTCCTTCAAAATAGCAGATTTTTTTCCCTAGCGATATGCTATTCAAATGCTTCTATTTAAATCAATTAAAACCTCATTTTCTTTGCAAAAGTACAGTGTCTTGCAGTCCAGGGGGGGTTATTTCCACATCATTTCCAATATTTACTTTTTAACTTTGCTTTTGTTCTAAAACAATGCACCTTTTCCACTGTAAACACAGGGAGGATGTTTTTTACTCCATCCCATATCACTAGCTCAGAAAACATTCCTAAACTCTTTTAAAGGCAATTGCTTTTTCTAACCCACTCCAGGGAGTGGGTTAGAAAATCAAATGGATATCTGTATGCTGGGGTCCCTAAAAGCAAGAAACAAGGGGGGTCTTGAATAAAAACAAAAACAAACACAAATAAACAAACCTTTTAATGTATGAGTCTTGTGCTGGTTTGTACTTCTTTTTGCATAAACCTGACAGATTAATACTGGGTTTTATCTTACACATACCTAAATGTCTCGGGGATAAATGCACCAGTGATCCAAGGTAAAAGCATGACATTGGCTTTCTTCACATGTGGATGATTTACAACATGCTGACCATTGCTCCTGTCTACTATCTCAGAATTTAAGGTTCCAGGGAAATTGTGTTCCTTTTCCTATGTGTTGATTTCTTGCTCTATAAACTGTACAGTAAGTATGACAGTCAGACAAATGGGACTTGGGGGTCCATGCAAGATGGATAAGAAATGGATGAAAAAGACTGATCTCACTATCCCAAAAAGAGCAGTGGTACAGTATAGTCATTCAAGCACTGACATGGGTTATCCAGAGTCTGTGCATCTCCATCCTTGGAGGTTTCATGACCCAACAGGATGAAGCCCTGAACAACCTGGTCTCCAAGCTTTGAGCAGGGTTTGGAGTAGAAAGCTCCTGAGGTCACCTGCAACCTAAATTGCTCTGTGACTCTATGTCTCATTTCATCCTTACGGACACAACAACATTTCTAAAGCAAAAACTCACCTCAAAGGTTGCCAGATTTGAACAGGTTCAGAAATTCATAGAGCAATTTCTTCTACCCAGCTTCTGGTGCTGAATTATGGCAGAGGTGTAACTTTTGTGTGTACAGGTGTGAGATGCTGGGACTCCTGCAGGAAGCAATGCCTGGCATTAGAAGTAGTTGAGTGATAATGGATCTCACAAGGCTGAGTCTTCAGTCTTGTTCTGCAATCTATCTACTGACTGTGTTTGGCAGAAAAAATGAAATTAACAGCAGGCACTAACCCAAAGGTTTCAGCAGCAGATCTGTCAAGCGAAACCATTTCACACCTAAACAGATTGATCAGTGTGAACCAAAATGTATGAATTGGATGTTTTTTGAAATTCATTAAAAGTAGAACATTCTGAGAGGTTGAGAGGAGAGCCTGTCAGAACTGGAGGGCACACACTAAATAAACAGTAGTCTGGAATCAAACTTCCTCTGAAAGTGCCTGACCACTAGGCTATTTGCTGTGTTAGAGTTCAGGTTCTGCAGTGGCTTGTTTGGGGGTTGGTTTGTTTGTTTGTTGTTTTGTTTTTTGGGTTTGGGGTTTTTTTGTGTTTTGGAGGGGGTTTTGTTTGGTTGGGGTTTTTTTAACTGTTATGGTGGTTGGGAGACTAAAAACACTTTGGACTCCTTCCTGGCCAGTCTCTAGCACTTCAGTTTTCTCAGGCAAAAGTTCATGTCCCTCTATACTCAGGAATGAAGACCCTAAAATTGAATGTGATCATCCTAAAAAGTCTCAGTTTAAGCCAAGGCAGAACAACTTTCTGCTTCCTCACAATACAAACTGAGTTAGTCAGTGACCGACAAACTCAAAGCACAGTATTATTTCTTTAGGATAAATGCCTCAAAGAGAAATGATATTATAAAACAGTAAATGCTGTATGAATGTCAAGTTAACAAAATAAAAGTATTGTCCTCAACATGAACAGCTACGTAACTCCGGAAATTCTTTTAATCACCAGCTAGGTTTTTAGGGATGATCCCCCTAACAAACTTTAGTGTCTCTATAAGCAATGTGGAAAGAAACATCTCCAAGGAATGGTGATATGACATAGAGAATGCATAAAAGACTGTGGGGGAAAGAAAACCAACATATTTCTTTAAAACAACAACAAAAAAAAGTCCACAAAACAGGTGGTAACTAATCAATATTCAGTAACTGTCAGATTAATTTACCAGATTATTTTCAATTTAAAAGCAAAGAGAAAATTCTTGTCCTTATTTTTTTCTTTCAACAAAGATCTACATGCAGCCGCTTGTCACTTTTCATTTTATTGTAAGTCCTGGGGTTCTTTTTTTCTATTTGAGCTGATATACAAAACTCCAACTGGAAATGAAGGTAACATTTATTCTTTTAGTATTTCAACCGTCCTCTTGAGTTATTTTTCCTTTGAAAAATAATAATTAAATATTGAAGATAAACTTTTTGCTAGTATAGATATCTTATCAACTGAGTTCTATTTGCCATTTTGATAATTGATTGTAAACTTGCTTATTGAACGGACTTATTTTTCACAGAAACTGCTGTCTTCATTACTGCTTAAAGCATCCCATCAAGGAATGTACCCTTCTGTATCTGTATCACTTTGGACTTTTTCGCCAGATAGTTTTTTTCCCAGCCTAAATTTTGCTGGCAAACTCTGACCCTCCCTAAAGGGCTGTGGAATAATGTTTGTAGCAGCTGCAACTTTCACAGAAAACAAAATCCAGAGTAAAAGCAAACCCACTAAATGCTCTTATGTTGTTGTTGTTTTCCCATTTAGGAAATTTCATTCTGAGCTCTAGATTATTTTATTCTTTCTGCAAATGACAAGAATAGAGTTGTTACTATACTAATCTTCATCCAGTCTCTCTATTAATCCTTCTTTCAGCTCAACATGTGCCTAAGGGGGTGGGTGCAATTCTAGTCTAAACAACACAGCTAAAATTCCAAGCCTTATTCCTAGTAGGGATGTATAAGTCACTTAGCTATGTCAATTACCAATTTAGCAGATACCAAGTTCACAGAGACTTCTATTCATAGTAGTTTGTAGCTGTAGTTATATGTTATCACAGCATAAAGGATCTAAAATATAGAAATGTGTATGATTATCCTGTTGGGATGATAATTTTCCACTCTAGTGGAAAATCATTACGTATTTCTTAAATATCAAAGGTACGGCACCATTCCTACTTCAAGCTCTAGGGAAATCGCTGCCTGTTTGTTTTTGTGATGCTCTTAGCTAGTCAACAGTACCACTGGATTTGTCCTTCAGGATGCATGGATGTAGACCAGGGATTTTTAGAGATGTTCACACAATAAGCTGCTCTTGTTGTAAATGAAGTAGCTCTTTTAACAATTTAATCAAAGGCGGCTCTGCTTTACATTCAAGATGAATGTAACAAAGAGTTGTCTTCTTTTGATTGCCTTTGTATTATGTTACAATTACTGGGGAACTAACAGTCTAATTACTACCTACTGTCAACACCAAAACAACCTCTGATGTCAGTTTTACTGTAACAATTTCCAGGTGTTTTTAAGCGGCTACAAAAAGGATGGTAAGAAAATTAGCATGCGGCAAAAAAACAAACTACCACAACTATTTTATGTTTATCTCTATTTTCATTTTAAGAAATATAATCCCTATTTTCCTCCACTATCTTTTCTCCTTAAGCTAATACTAAAAGAAACAGACTACAGGAGTGGGTGTAGAGAATTAATCTACCATGAATTACTGTAACTACACCCACTCCTATGATCTACCTCTGCTATGAGAGGTAACTTTTCTCTCATTCCCATAAACGTCCATAAGAAAAAATTATGTATCATTCCTTCATTGAAAAAAAAATTGTCAGCAACAATTTAAATTGATTTTAAAACCAAAGCAATGTTTCCCAGTTTGTGGGATTATCAGTCAGTGTACTTACATAATACTATATTGTTGAGTCAGACAAATAAACAGGACAAATTCTCAGTCAGGATAACTCAGAGTAATTCAGGTGATTGTGCTGAGCTGAACTGACTACATCACTTGAACACTAGTTTTAGAGGGGTACAAGTAGCAGTGCTAGATATATGGTGAGGGTCATATTTTCTATTGCCATTATAAGGTAGCATTTCCCATACATTTTTTGCTAACATTCAAAAAATCACCTCTTCAGGTTTCAAATATCACTATTAAAAGAGAATGACCCGCTATCCTCATATCCAAACAATAAACAGGTAATGTGTTTCCAAAACAAAAAATGTCTTTGCCCAGATAATACTAACTATAACATCCAGCAACCAGGTAAGTAAGTGCAGCAAAAATTCACTTTAACTTGCCCTTCTACTGTCCGGATATGTTCCTCAGTTGGAAAATAGCTGTAACGTATTGATTTTAGATAATAATTTTGAATTAACTTTAGGAGACTAGAAAGGAGTTTATACCTTTCCAAAATATTGAGCAGAGGGGTAGCAAGGTGGGGCCGGGGAGGGAGGATTTCTTCTAAAGTAAACTCCTCTTACAGGATGTTAGGTCCTAAAAAGCATAAGCAGAATGGGAAAATGGTTGCAGATATTTTATGGGAACCCTATCTATTTCATTGCTATGATTATCATGTGAGAAGCCACTGATGAGCAAACAGAAACAGATGTCATTGTTTACAACATGTCTTGTCTTGGCAGGATAACTGCATCCACTAAATCCAGCTGTCTGGATAAACCAATACCTAAGTATAGAGGTGGCGTAGGGAAGGGAATCAAAATTTTTGTTCCCAGTGTTACATATTTCCTGGTGGTATCCCATACAGGTGGTACTCAATATATGACCCAGAACTCACTAGGAAAAATTAAATATCCTTAAGGCTAGAATAGAAGCTAGTTAAAAGAAAGTTAATATAAAACAATGATTGCTCACCTACAACTTTTTCTTGTAATTTATCCTATAGCTGGCCAATCAAAACTGTCACCACAACAGCCTACTATAGTACAGCTTGTGGTGACAACGGCGCTGGGTTCTTCTGATTCAGTGTTACCCTTCTGTCTGCAGTTTTTACATTGAGCAGCAAAAAACTACGGTCGTGTGGCTCACTGGGAGAAAAATCTCCGCAACTTCCAATCTAATGGCAGATGTCTTGGGAATCACATTAAAAGTAAAAGAATTCTACTCATTTGTCAACACTCAAGCACCAGAACTTCAGCTCTCTATTCCTGATTGATGATTTGCCAGCCGAGTTCTTTCTCCATTTCAAAGTTGCTTTGCCTTTAGTTGGAAAGCTACAGGCCTTTCCTTCATTATATCTGCAATAACCAACTTGCAGAGATGAGAATATAACTGTCTGAAACCAAGGGCAGCTGCATGGAAGACACTGGTTTGGCTGTCTAGAATCCAGGTTTGAAGATGACACAGGTCTGATGAATTATCCCCTGAAGCACACTGCACACATTAGAGGCTTCATCACAGACTATAGAGGGGCTTGAAAAGGGTTGCTTTAAGTGCATGACTGTCTGGATGTGGATGACACAAATCCCTTTCCCAAATAACTAGAAGGGAAATTGAAGAAAGCAGGCCGGAAGCTCTCTGATCTGCTGGGTGAGATTCAGGCCTGATCCCTTGGCTGTTGTTTCCTAACTCTGTTTCAGCATTCTGTTTTGCATAACAGCATGAGTTTTTAGATTAGGTGCTGAGAAATGAAGGCCAGGCATTGTATCTGACAGGAAATCACTTGGCTCACTAACGGCTATATCAGTGCTGTGACTGAGACGCTAAAGTTCAAGCTGACACCCATGGAATTCATGAAGAAACTCTCAGAAGAGAAGAGGAACCACAAAAGGGAGTATAAATATATCTGAATAAAGTTTTCTTTAAAAAAGTACATTTGTTGAATTATGCAATTTGGAAGAAATTCAGATTACTCAGCCAATGTTTTCTTTTAGATATATTTTTCTGAAAACAATTCTTCAAATGGAAAGGTTCCAATTCTTGAAGTGACCTATTTTTAACATTAAAAGCATTTTCTACTCATAACAATTCTTCATTAGGTCCAGAGCAAAGTTACATAAAGGGAATTCTTGCCAAGAAAGTCAAGTTATTTCTAGTTTATTTTGCGCAAAACAAAGCCACTTGTTCGTTATTATGTTACATATCACTACCCCAATGCAAATATCTACAGATGATTGCAAACCTCTGCTTTTTATCCACTTTGGATATTAGTCACATTGTGAATGACACTGGTTTCTGAATTTCAGCTTTTCTCCATACAGTTTGGGATATGCAAAAAAATGACCAGTGAAATTCCATGTAAGTTAGTTCTGAAAAACAGAGAAAGTCTCTGCTTTTCATAGCATTTTAGAAAGCTTCCTATTAATGGGAGCTAATAGAGGGTATGCTTGGCTTTGGTTTGTTTTTCTTCTATTGATCATATTTTTAATTGTTTCAATGGAAATTCTAAATTAAATCCTTTATACAGAAATCATTGTGTAAAAGTGAGAACATAGGTTGTACCACTTGCTAATTTCTGTAAAAGTATTACGGTCTACCAATTTAAATAAAATAATACTCTTATTATTAAAAGCAGAATTTACAGTGCATGTAAATATCATCCAATCCTTGCTCATTATTATTAATTTCCCATTTGCTTTGTCTGCTTTTAATCAGTTGGCAGCGATTTCATAAAATAGGTGTCTGTCATTAACTGACATTTGTGAAACTTCTCAGGAAAAATGTTCTGTATTATTGAGGGCAAATCTAAAGGATATAAATTTGTGCCATAAAAACAAAATGGAAATTTCTTCTTTCAGAAGTCTAACTTTGGACTAGTCACTTGAAGTTTTGTTGACAAATAGAGAAATTATTTTTGTGTAATTTAGGTTGGTCCTATGAAATTTGCCAAAATTTGTCTAAGATAAAGCCTTGGAAAAATGTCAAACATTTTGTCTCTGACTAAATTTCAGAAGATTTTTGTCCATGCTTACTGCAAGGAACATCTGAACTTGCATGTTTTGTGGCTGCAGCAATGTGATAAGTCAAGGTTTTCCTTATTAACTGAAAAGATGAAGGTTCCTGTATTTTTAATTTAAAGGGATGGAAGAAGGAGGCTGGAGATTTTTAGAAGACAAGAATTTTGATTGCAAAGCCACACACCCAGGAATCAGAAAGTTGCAGAGCATAAATCTCCTTTGGTACCCTTTTTTGTTCCTTTGGGAAAGGACCCAGTTCTGATGATGGAGCAATGTTTGCACAACCTGCACAACCTCCCGCCTCATTACATTCAGTTCCCTGTTATCATGGGTCTCATCACACATTCATGCTGTGTGTCAGATGAGACCCTTCCTCAATGTACAGGATATCCTAGCTCAGGGAATGAATCAGCACTAAGACATGTGGAAGAATAGATGTCTTTGCATCACTCTTCTTTATTTGTTCAAAAGCTGAGAAGTGTGGGGTGGCTGACGCTGGCATTTATAGGGAAAGAGACAGGAGCTCCCATGTGGGTGTTTCTCCAGAGGGACATATTCTATCTCTGAATCTGCTGCATAGTTTCTTTGTGGCCCTGCCCAAGCCATTTAAACTGAACTTTTTGCAGGGGTCGCTAAGTGCACACTCTTTATTCCCTGTGTACTTGACCTGAGACCTGAAGTCTGATTACCAAGGCTGCTGAACACTTACAGCTGCAGCTGATGTCAATAGCATCTGTGCTCTGAGCCTACTAAGAGTTATACAAAACAAAGTATATGGAAAGCAGGATGTTTTGATTTGGACTGCAAGAATGAGTTATTTTTGCCAAGTTACTTCTTATTAGTGTGGCCATATCTACTTTGTCTTGTGAAAGCATCCACGCTGAGACCACATTTGCCAACTTCCCCACCACAGAAATGCTTCTAGGAGGAATCTCGCTGATAGACCAAGAGATAAGACTCCAAGTGTGTTCTGAAGTTTAAGGTCTCTTTAGGATTCACACACAGAGCATATAGACTATCTGACCTTAGAACCAACTCTCACCTGGCTTGTCCTGCAGCTCTTGGCACTGACTTGCATTCTAGCTGGCAACTTATCACACCAGGCCCTACGCTGGTAACACACTGCAGTTGCTCTGTTTCTACAAGAGTGCAGCAGATAAGGTGGGATGCACAGCCTGATTTTTAAGGCCAAGGCATACTGCAAAGCTGACACAGACCTCACAGGACTATTACCGGGATTGCAAAGACATGCCATTTTCTTTCCTTGTTTTGGAAGGGCTGTCTAGCAGCCATGAACATGTCATATGGACTCAGAACAAACATCCAACTCAGCAAACATCCATTTGAGGGACTAACCTGTTAATAGTGCTCAGAGAACATAAGAGCCAGATAAGTATGCTCAGGACACACCAAATTCTGGAGGTTATTTGCCAGAGTAAAACCCATTTCCAAAGAGGATTGGAGGGAGAAGAGTGGCGCAAACAAAGATTTTTACCTCACTGTAGAGAACGTGCAAGCTTTTGAGGACAAACATCCTAAAGGCTGGGGCATTGTAATAGGAAGTCCCTCTGGCTGATGCACAGAAACCCTTCAAGAGGTGACAGATAATCAGCAACCTGACATTTTCTGGTATGTGAAAAATACAGCACAGGTTCCTCTGTGAGCCTACCCCATTAACTGGATGCAACCCAGGATCCTAGCCAGCCAGGTGTAGCTGGGATGGTGTTTGTCCTTGGCAACTTGTAAGAGACATTCTTCACTTGTCAGCAGTCAGAGATAATTTGCATCTCACACATAATCTCGTACAGAAAATGAGAGACACTTCAGGGAAACACAGGAAAGAACAAATGCAACAAGTGATGCTTGAAAAGCCAAGAGGAAAGGTGAGGGCTTCTCCAGCCAGCTCTGCTAACCCAAAGGACCTCCAGGAACATTACTGTAGGTACAGAGTCCTGGACTATATTATTTTATTCCTGGACCTTCCGTCCTAAAGAGGCTGTCAGTAGCCAAAAGGCCAGCTAGGTGTGTTACAGCTGCAGGGAGGTCCATGACAGAGCTCTGAGGCACTTCTAGATAACGCTGCACTCATTTATTTCTCTACCCTGAGACTAAGCTTCACTTGTTCTCTAGCCATCTATTTAGAAAAAAGAGCCTGAAGGCTACAACTCAGCCCGAGTTTTGAATTGGACAAGGTAGAAAACTATAAATTATCAGACTTGCTCAGCCCTTACAAGGCAAGGCAGCAAAGCTGAGAACAAGTTTGGTCCTCTTGGATATAGTTAGTACTCTGGCAAACCAATGAGGCTGGCCTAATGCTAAGGGTAAACCAAACAAAAGGATAAAGTCACACAGAATAAATCTGGGGATCTCCTACATTAAGAAATTATGTTCTAGGTGAAAGGGGAGAGGCTCGCTGGAGCAGCCAGTGGTCTACGCTGCAGAGGTAACACAGAGCATAAGGTTTCAGCATACAGAAATGATGCAGTAGAGTGATTAATATGTGAGTTCAGAAGGTGACTGTAGAGGCCAGCGAGGACATCTGCCTGTGTGTATTTCTGGAACAATCAGGGAAGTCATCATCATGGCCAGGCTTCGCGAACGAAGATTTGGGGAGGGCTCTACCCACGCTTGCTGCAAGCGCGCTGAAGGCTAAAAAGGCCAGTGCGAGATAGGCAAGTCCGGTCGCAAAAGGTGCAGCAGAAAGTCTCCATAAGGCAGTATTGGCGAGGCACAGTTCTTTCTGCGTTGTCTTTTCCCTTCGAGACTGACTCTGTGTGCGTTCTCAAAGGAATCAGAAGCATGGATGGTGTGCCTCCATGCCTTCCGATTGGAGGCCAGAGTGGACCAGTGATGGTAGTCAATATGGCCAAGGCTGAGGTATTGTTTCAGGGAGTCCTTGTATCTCGTCTTCAAGGCTCCTCTCTTGCAGCAGCCAGTGGCAAGTTCACCATAGAGCACGATCTTAGGGAGGCGATGATTCTCTATCCTGAAGATGTGCCCTGCCCAGCGCAGCTGCGTTCTCAGCAGCATGGCCTCAATACTGGTGACTGCTGCCTGTTCAAGGACAGACACATTGGTCACGTAATCAGACCAGTGGATGTTCAGGATAGTGCGGACGCAGCGCTGATGGAAGCGTTCGAGGAGACGCAGGTGGCGGCAGTAGATGACCACGATTCAGACCCATATAAAAGAGTGGACAGCACAATGGCTTTATAGACACTAATCTTGGTACTTTTCTTCAGGTGTTTATTGTGCCAGACTCTTTCATAGAGTTTTCCAAAGGCACTGTATGCCTTTGCTAACCTGTTGTCTATCTCTTGGTCAATCTTACCATCTGAGGAAATGATGCTTCCCAGACAGGTGAACTGCTGGACTGACTTGAGTACTGATTATGGTGATGCGGGGGTGATGGAAGGCTTCCTGAGGGAAGTAGGGCTGGAGAAAATGCTTAGGACAGACTTGGTTATGTTCAAAGTTAGCGCGTGCATCTGAAATTATATGCTCACTGTAGAAGAGGCCTCCTAGATTTTCTGAACTGTTACAATTTTCAATTCACTCTTTAGCAATTGAATTTACAATGGAATTGGAGAGAGGAGGGGAGGGAAAGATTTTTTCGTCTGGATGTGAAAACAAGTACCTACAGCGGGAGGAGTCTGCTCTGATCAAGATCAAAACTGTAATCCATAAGCATATCTCACTGATAGGATGAAGATTTGTGTGATCTGTAGCAAAATTCTGGAACAAAATTGAAGATATCCAGATGGAGACATTCAGCGTTTAGTGTGCACACCTCTTGGTGCCTATCATAGAAGCTTCCCCCTTCAGAGGAAAGTCACTATACCAGTTCTATCCAGAGCCCTTTTAAAATCGAGAAACCACAAGAGAAACAAAGCAAGATTTTTTTCCATAGCCACCAGCAGAAAAGATTGTCAAAAGGTGGTTTGGATGATGTATTATGACTTCTTTTTTTAAATCGATATTAAAATGTGCAAAAATATTAAAAAAAAAATTGATCAGGTTCTGCTTTAAACTTTTTTTGTCAAGTTTGATTTGGTCTGAGGTATCTGGGTTAAGCCTGTATTCAGTCCTGCTTTATCCAAGTCATTAGTCTAATTCCTTAACAGCTAATCCCTTCTTACCACAGCCAGTGAAAACTGTTGAAATGTTAGATTATTCTCTCCATCTAGGAGCACATTAGGACAGTAGGCAACTCCTCTCCAAGACTGACTTAAACATAGTCCTGGGTAAAATTATATTTCTGTCCTTCAGTTTTAATGAACATCTCTTCTCGCTGCTCCCAGGCTATGCTTTCAAAAACCTTTCTTAAAGCACCCGTGCTCATTTTAAGCAGCCTTCCCCACACAGCCCTCAGTCAGGAATGCCAGCACATCTCTGTCAGCACGGCAATTTGCTGAACTTGCTGAACTTGCTGATGCTGATAAAAATAATCAGCCAAAATAAATAAATTTTAAAAAAGGACAAGAAGGGCAGCACAGAGAGGTGTATGTGGTGGTGAGAAGGTGAGATGCTAAATCAGCGCTGCCATGGAAGAAAACATTCATAAAACCAATCCTCGAGTTTACTCTGAGCTTATTTTCTCCTTGCACCATGCAGAACATCAGAGACTGGGTGGGAAACTGCACCGTGCTATTTCCTAAAGTAAATCAGCTAATGAAGAGTCTTCCCAGTGACTGCCAAGACAGCTAATTTTTGATTGCTTGAAGGAGCTGGACTCATCTGTCTTGATGTGCTCCTCTTTTCCTTTTAATGTCTCATATGCCCATGAAGTGCCACAGAATCACAGAATGGGTCAGGTTGGAAGGAACAACAGTGGGTCATTTGGTCCAACCTTCCTCCTCAAGCAGGGTCAGCCTAGAGTCCATTGCAGAGGATCGTGTCAATTACACTAAACTTAATTCCTTATGCAATCATACAAATATTTTCCATGCAAATTCCATTTTTTATCTTCGTAACCCACTAGCCTTCAGCTTCAAATATATTAAGAAGTTAACAGTAGGCTAGATACTTTAAAAATCAGTAATACACTGACAAAATTTTTCCATGAAGCCAACCTGAAATAAATCTCCTGAATTTCCTAGTACAGTAATAACATCTTTAAGAATTATGCTTGTATTATATTGCAGCATCTGACTTGTATAATAACCCAGCTGCCCGAGAGATTACATCATG
The DNA here is from genome assembly GCA_013396735.1 of Grallaria varia. Lineage (NCBI taxonomy): Eukaryota > Metazoa > Chordata > Aves > Passeriformes > Formicariidae > Grallaria > Grallaria varia. The sequence continues at coordinate 99,796 of VWZG01001067.1, read as the reverse complement.
GAATCAACTAGAGGTTTCAGTAGCATCTTAATATGATCATTACCAGCACTGAAAATTTGCATTGGGTAGCACTTAGCACACCTCTTAGGAAGGTACTCCTGCGAGGAGCACTCCTCTCCTTGTACTGGTATGGGCTTGCAGACAACCAAGAAAGAGACTCCACTCATAAAACCTCTCAAATCGTATGCTAGGGGTTCAGTTTCATGAGAAAACCCAGAGTTTCATTGTAAATCCTAAACCTAAACAAACAAATCCTATGTTCCCCATTCGGTAGGACTACCAGAAAAACTTCTGAAGAGCTCCTCCACTGCACATTGTAACCTTCTCAACACGTAGCTTTCAAGCCCCAACGTGTTCATGCTTCAAGTGCTAAGTGCCAGATCTGGCTCTCCTGATGACCTATAGCCCTCCCTGCTGTTAGGAGCAGCTTTCATCTATACCATTCAATTGCTTAGCTAAGGCAATTGCAAGCAATGTCACTGTCAGATCACCAGAAAAAGTATCATCTCCATGTCTTACTATATGTATCAAATCCCAGTTCTCTACCTCACAGCTCATCTACCAGTTGATAAGTTTTCATGCACTTAAGGGGAAAAATATACCTGCCAGGTTTCACATCAAGTGTAGGCAAGTGGCTAGATATTCACAGTAAATTAACTGCCTAAGCAAAAAAATCCCAGTAAGAATCATACTTGACTGACCAAAAATACCATGCACACTAAGTGGTGACTGAAAAAAACCCAGTTCTTATATATGGACACACACTTTGTGCCTCCTCCCTCAGCTACTGACCCTTTGAACCCTAATGTAGTCTTCATGCATCAGTCAATTGAATGCAGCACAACAGCAGCTGTAGACACCAGTCCCTTTGCAGCAGTATACTAACACAATTAATTAGATATCAGTGTGAGTTATTAGCAAAGTCCGAAAAGTTTTTTGATGTGCACCAACAGTTTCTGTATGTGATTGCAAGCCGCCTGTGGTACAAACATGCTGTTGGATACAGAATGTCTGTGTCCCTTTCCTGGATGGATCTACATCCTGGACAATACTCTGTTAGGAACAACAATGGTTGGAAAGAGACATTTGTTTTTGACCAGTAGGGGCACTGAGTTTTATTGCATTCAAAATAAAAAGTATTTGAAATAGCAGAAAAAAATGCCAAAAATATTTAGAAATCAAATAGCACAAACTAACCAAAAGGTTAACTATTTTTTAAAAAAAGCACAACATTTTAACTGTTTCACCAGTGTGCTGTCTTTTCTTGAAATCACCTGAATTATATGAAGATTAAAACTAATTATGAGTCACATGTATCCGTTAGGAACATAGTATTTAACTGCTCCTTTGGACTCTAGTGCCAAAACATAGATTTGGAAATCCTCTTTTTTTTTTTTGCCTAACCCCAGAAGAACCCAGGATTTTCCAATGTTTAAATGCTCTAATTACTTATTATCTGAGGCAAGCTATGGCCATAAGCACCTTGACCTCAGCACCAATGAGGAGTTGGAAAGGTAATTAGATATTTGCTGTTGATCACTGAAATTTTCTACTCATTGTTCTTTTAACACGCTATGTCATAGCTATTGTGATTTGGTTTTTTAGCTGATTCCCTCCTGTATCAGCAAGGAGCACTTAAGAAGTTTCCTCTGCAGCCTCCAGCGGAGGGAGATGAGGCGTGTTGTTGCATCTCACAGATCAGCCAAGCACAGGCATAGCTCCCTGGTAGTGAGTCTTCCAGGACTCGAGGTGGAGACCTCTGGGTGTCCAGCAGTGCCATGGACTACCTGCCCTACTCAGCCTTCCTGCTAAGTGCAGGTCAGACACAGGGTGGGGTTTGCTCCTCTGAGCCCAGCAAAAGCTGTGACTGAATTATGCGTGCATGTGGGATGGGGAGGGAGGATGGCAGCATGAGGCAGTGCAGCCTCTGTGGGGCATCCTGTTACCCCACACCAAAGTGATTCCAGAGCCAGTTTTAAAATTCCATGTTGTGTTTTTTTGGGTGTGGGTTTGTTTTGTTTTGGGTGTGTTTTTTTTTGGGGGGGGGTGCTTTTTGGTTGTTTTTCTTCACTGTATTTTATTATTGAATGCAAAAAGAAAGAAGTCTGTGAGGGAGTAGGACATGGATCACCTTGCTCCTCCATGGGCTAGAAGAAACCAGAGCCCTGGCCAGGATCTCCATCCACAAGCAGATGAGTTACAAGTTCCTACCTTCACAGCTTCAAGCAGAGGGCAAAGAGTGGCCCATATGGCCCTTTTCAATAGTGTTCTGATAACAAGGGTAGCAAAAGGTTGCTCACAAGACCTTCCAAACTGAAATGTAGACCTGAAAGCAACTTCCCCAAGTATCTATGGTGGAATGTAGTATAGTGTGCAGTGTGACTGACAGACACTAAAGATTCTGGTGACCTGAGATCTAAGATTTCTCAAAAAGCCAGTCAGTCAAGGTCATAACCAGCAGTTCAATGACAGCAAATAAGCCAGCCACTCCCAGAACAGCCAGGACCTTCAAAATCCAGGACAAAGTTTTAACTGTGATTTCCAGTCACACACAGGCCTGAAAATAGGTGCCATATAACAGAAAACCTTCTCAGATTTCTTGCTGAACACAGTCGTTCCTCACCACTCAGCGGTGCATTCCTAAATCTAGATCCCCATCTTTCCTTGTGCCTCACCAAAGACCACGAATTATAGCTTCCTCCACTGTGCCAGCCCCATGAGAGATCTGAGGGCTTGTAGGATTGTTTGTTCACAGGAGTTTTAAATACCTGCATATAGTGAGCAGGCCTAGACTAATTCTTGCTTCAAAATAACATCTTCAAGAATTGGCTTGAGGTGTGATATTATCCTGTGTAAAGATTTGGCAATCATATACTGGTCATCTGCAACAAGTAGGATTGTTTAGCATCATCCAAGATCCCTTCACAGATAGTCATAATTTTTCTGGGAGGAACCCAACAGGCTTAATGACTTTTAAGCCTGGTGCACAAACTGCCTAAACACAAATATTAGATCTGAGTCAAGTAGAGTATAGGCTATCAGACTTCACCTAAAAATAAATATATAAATAATATAAATAACAGTTTTATTTTTAGCTATCTGTTTCTTTACTGATAACATTTGTTTTACCCATTAGAGTCCAAAAAGTCAAGGTGGCCATTTGTCAAAAGAGGAGTTGTGAGTATTTTACGATTTTGTTTTTCGTTGCACCAACCTTCCCATCTCCAGAAACTAACCTGGGCAAAAATAGCTTCTTTACCTTCTGCCCTTGGAGAAAGGCAGCCAGCAGGTGAGCTGAACTCAGCCTCAGCCCACCCACTCTGGGACTGCTTGGCCATTAGCCTGCAATGAAGGTTGGGTGGTGGCAGTGCAGCCATCAGTGTCACTGCATGTCATGGACACGAAAGCAGTCAGCGCCACCGCTCCCTGCCCCTGTGGGTGGTGGGAGGTGTCCTTTGGCACCAGGAGGGCAGATCAGGATGGGTAAGGCAGGAGGTCTCACACAGGGTGTTCAGGGCTGGCAGCAGGTCCAATGCAGGGCAAGGTAGCGCAAGGTGGACAAGTCAGTTGCATTGTTGCTTTGACCATAGCATATCCTGTATTTGCTGCATGCCTTAGGGCTCTGGAGTATCTGCTGAACTCCCATTTACACGGAAGGGATATAGGCTTTGCCTGTCAAAGTAGATTTTAGATTCTTTCTTAGCCCTCTTCTGTCCTCATGGGTGCCCTCACACTTGCCAGTAAAAGCACACACACCAACATTTTGTTTTGGGTGTGCTTGTCTAACACATTTCCTTGTCTCTTCCATTTATGAAAATTTTCACTTACTAAGATATCTGCATTTCCTTTCTGCAAATCGTGCAGCATTCACAAAATTATTTACAAGTGTCTTGATAACTTTTCCCCCTAAGCACGTAATTGTGAACAGTCCCTTCCCAATATTTTTTGCACTTTATCAAAAAGAGTTTGCGGAAATGAAGACCATGCAAGTACTGAAATTAGTATGTACTATTTGATAGGAGTTCTATTGAAGGAGCATGGCCTAAAACTGAGACTTTTAAATTCAGCAAAACATTTGAAATCTGAAATAAAAAGCATTCAATATTCAGGGAAAAAAAATTATTTCTGAGACTATTAAATGCTATAAAATTTAATTTATAGAAATTCCTTTGCTGGTATATTGGTTAAGTGTGCATATGTGTAACTGCATTATTGTTTCTACTTCATTTCAAGTTATCTTTCAAAATTAAGAGCTGAACTTAAACTCTGAGTGTCAAATATTGTAATCAAACACATATTTCAAAATTGGCTTGAGTTCAGTGCATAAAGTTCAGACAATAGGAATCCATGAAGTGAGAATATACTGTTCCAGAGAGCAGATAAAACTTACGCAAACACCTTACAAGTGTGTGCCCACAGAACTTAAATTAATTTAGCTCATAAATAATGATTGAACTTTTTACATGGCCTGACAACACAAAGTCAAAACAAAAGCAATTGTTTTTATTTCATGATCCTTCACACAAACTCCTGCTGCTCTTTGAGCTTTCTGAAAGCTCATTTACAGTCACTACTCTGGAGCTGACCAAGGGAGCTTATTCAATACATAGTTTAAATAAAATATTAAAAATAAATAAATAAACAAATGTGTAACTTTGTTTACCTGTTTCAGGAGGATGATTTCAACTATGAATTTGTTGCTCCCTATGTCTGACAGTACTAAAGGAAGCAAAATATTTTATTTGTTCTTGGTTTTCAAGGGTAGCCGATTACCTCCTTACAGATCAGAGAAAAGTTACAGAGCTGGGTAAACTCCTTAACAGTCTTTAAAACATTTTATGAATCAGGGGTGCTTTTTTATCATTCAACAGGGTAAAGACAAACAGAAGCAAGCATCTGATCTGGAAAGTTGTCTCTTAACTGCTAAGATCATAGGCTGCTGCACATATGAATTTTTCTGTTTTAAGGTATCAAAACACTCAGTATACTGTATTGAGGATACTTAACAATGGGGGGAGGGATTTTGTGTGCTTTTCAAGTTAACATTTTTCCGTACATTGATCTGGATAACCTTTCTGTTAGATTAATGCATAAGTTATATTTTTGTCATTTGAAATGGAGTGGCGAAGGGGAAACTGAGTGCCATAGAAGGTTAGCAAGGACCCTCAAAAACACCTGGATTTTGCCAGGGTTCCAGATGGTCTTACGTCAGGGAATTACTGCCTTCAAAAAAAGGCCTGACGACAACCCTCTCAGCAGCACCTGCAGGTCTGGGGAAAGAAACTGCAGCACAATAGAGATGTCAGACAGGGCATAGTCACCCCCACTGCTGCCTTAGAGCTGCATTCAGAGGAGGCTACACAGAGGTCAGTACCAACACCCAGGGTAGGCTGGAGAAATCCTGCCAAAACCTGTCTGCCAGAGAAACAAGGCTTCTGGCCCCTAAGCACAGAAACACCAAGCTTGGGCTACCAGGCTGATATTCAGATAACCCACACCTTATACCATTTCCTCTCCAAAGCAAACCTTTTTCTTCTCAAGGCAGGCTGTTACCTGCAGTTTCTCAGAGATCCAGTAGTTGAGGGGTCCTGTCAGTGCCTAATTTATATGTGGACAACTGACTTTGGAGCAGGTCAGTAAGGTGATAGTGTCCCCCTTAGGACTAAAAAAACCAATTTCCAAGTGACTATAAAGGCATAGTCCTTTAGTACCTTGATTTTATCATCTGGAAAATAAGAAGTTATCATCCACCCCTGCTTTCCAGTAGCAGCACAACAGATTAAATCCCTTAGCATCTGAAAGCTGACCACCATTTTTTCATATAGCATCCCACAAACATAGTCTACCTTACTGTGTTACTTTCAAATTCAATGTATTTATATCATAAATATTTTGGAGGAAAATGTCAGGGGTTTAATTTATTTTTAAGGAATGCTTAAGCTTTCAGAAGAAAAATCACTAATACTGCCAGATAGGCTTTTTACACAGGAAGTAGAACATAGATTCTTTTCATAAAATCTGAAGCAGTTGATAAAACAATTGGTGGTTTTCTTTCTTCTTCAATCAATAGAGTAAATTTTGGCATGAATTTATAAATGAGCAACAGACTGAGCAGAAAGATGTCGACAGCAGGTTAGAAGTGAAAAAAGAAGCAGCAGTGTGGGAACTTTTCACAAGTGAATGCACTTACTTTCTGGATCATTTGTTGGTTCTCAAGATGGTAACTTCAGATTTCACTTTGGAAAAATTATGAAACATTATTTGTTCTGCTGTCAGCATGGCAGACACAAAGCCACCTGAAACCTCTCATTAGGTGTCTGTGGGGAATGACTTAAGCACCTGGCTTTTCCTCCCATCTGGCCTGCTCATCCTGTTCCCACAGTTCCTTTTGGTTTCTGTCTTTATGATGGCATATCTTCTTCTAAACATCACTTTCTGGTGACTCAATCTAGTGCTTTGCAATTACCACCTGATTGCAGATCCTTTCAGTAATCTCACTGATATCCCACTATTCCTCTCACGAACACTGAACTGAAGCCACGCTGCAATTAGCTATTTCTGTACTGGACTATTCCAACTGAATGTGTCTGTACTGCTAGTCTGGAACATTATCCTCTTTGTTCAGCTTGATAGAGAGCTATGGTTATATTATCCTGACTAGAGCATGAAAGCCTCAGAATTCAGCAGACCTGTAGTTCTAATAATACATGAAAATTAGTATACTAAAAACAGCTCCTCTCCCAAAAAATCTCTATTACCTCAGTCAGAGTAAATTTTAAGAGCTTGAAATATGGCCAAGAATATTGCACACAGTTACAAGAATAGTTGCACTATTTAAATCCAATACACATCAAAACTAAATGTGCCAGAATTTGTTTCCCCATAGGAGCCCTCGCTGTGCTCTGCATTGGTGTCGATAACACACCCATATTTTGGCTATCACTGAGCACAGCACTCACTGTTCAGTCAAGGGCAAGGTCCTGGGAGGGGACACAAATAGGCCAGCTGACCTGCACTGACCAAAGGGATATTCCATACCATATGACGTCAACCCAGATATAAAAGCTGGGGCAGGAAGCAGGAAGGGGACGCACTCATTGTCTCCGGTTAGAAGATTCTAGGAGCCCTGCTTCTCAGACGCGGTCGGGGGGTCCTGCTGCTCATGGGAAGTAGAGATTAGTTGTTGCTTTTGCTTTGCGCGCGCGCACCCTGCTTTGCTTTGCTTTCTGTATCAATATACACTGCCTTATCGCAACCCACGATTTGTGCTGGTTTTTTTTTGTTTCCACTCTTACTCTCTCCCCTGTCCAGCTGGGAAGGGGGGTGATAGAGCAACTGGGTGGGCACCTGGCCACCTGTTCAAAAGGACAGAAGCTCCCATAAATATTTTCTTATCATTTTTCTCTTCTTCTGCACAGACAATTTCTTATTTTTTATTAGACAAAGGAAAGAGGTTTGTGAAACATGTTCCATGTTGCCCAAAAGTTAGCCTAGACAGTACAAGAACGACTGCAACTTAAAAGCAATAAATAGAGGAGTGGGCTGAATTTCTCCTTGGTGGGACAGAACTGGAAGTATGAGGAAAGAGGATAACAGGACCAGCTATCCAAGGCAGGAGGAAAGATCTTTCCTTCTGTACACTTTGGTCAGAAATCTGAAAAGATTAAAAAGTGGTGAATACTGGGAGGGATGATATCAGCAGACATGCAGTTGTGAGTCTGATGTAGAAACTCACAGAGAAGCCTTAGCCACCTCTGCATGACCCATGAATGATGAACTATTCAGCCCATGCCAACTTTCCAAACTCTCCTGCCAAAGAAAGAACCCATTACATTTTGGTAACCAGTTTAAAGATACCTGCTTACTTCCAAGTATAGAAATATTCCACTGATTTTAATGACTCTCCATGGGGAGCTTTAAGACCACCATAAATCCCCTTTAAGCTCTCAGGGCAACATGTTCATGGTAACTAAAGAATTACACAAGTCTAAGCAAACACTCTTACTAGCTATTCAGTCTTGGCACCTTCGTGATGGGTTTTTCATTAGTGCTTTTTACACATAAATAAAAAAATCTACTTGATAACCCGTAAATTTTAAGCCTTTTTCAGATTTACATCAGACACAATACAGCTCAATCAACTTAAATAACATGAAATCTTCATCATCATCATCATCATGGCTGGGCTTCGCGAACGAAGATTTGGGAAGGGCTCTACCCATGCTTGCTGCAAGCGCGCTGATGGCTAAAGAGGCCGATGCGAGATAGGCAAGGCCGGTTGCAAAAGGCGCAGCAGAAAGTCTCCATAGGCGGTGTTGGTGAGGCACGGTTCTTCCTGCGTTGTCTTTTCTCCTCCAGACTGATTCTGCGTGCATTTTCAAAGGAATCAGCAGCGTTATGGATGGTGTGTCTCCACGCCTCCCGATTGGAGGCCAGAGTGGACCATTGATGGTAGTCAATATGGCCAAGGCTGAGGTACTGTTTTAGAGAGTCCTTGTATCTCCTCTTTGGGGCTCCTCTCTTGCGGCAGCCGGTGGCAAGTTCACCATAGAGCACGATCTTAGGGAGGCGGTGATCCTCCATCCTGGAGACGTGCCCTGCCCAGCGCAGCTGCGTTCTCAGCAGCATGGCCTCAATGCTGGTGACTGCTGCCTGTTCAAGGACAGACACATTGGTCACGTAATCAGACCAGTGGATGTTCAGGATAGTGCGGAGGCAGCGCTGATGGAAGCGTTCGAGGAGACGCAGATGGCGGCGGTAGATGACCCACGATTCAGACCCATATAAAAGAGTGGACAGCACAATGGCTTTATAGACACTAATCTTGAACATGAAATCTTAAACAGCCAATAAATACACATGCAGTTTTCACTCAATGCAGGTTAATGAAACAACTCAGAGAGATGAAAAATCTTCACAGGATCTCTACTTGCGTTATTCCAACAATATCTTTTTTCCCCCGTAGTAACTCTAAACAATTTAGTCAGCAGCAGATTCATGCAGTAGGAAGGAAAGCATTTAGAAAGGTCACAGAAAGGTGTAACTGTGCCTCTGCTGTTACTAATTCCTTCATGCAGGGAATCCTCAGTTGCCCCTCTTCTGCCAGAGGGGATAGCAGGGACAGAGCTGCTTCCATGGTAGCCACAGAGAAACCCCAGAGACATCACTCATACCCTCGTCTGCACATAAACCCCAACATTTAGCCTTCCGGCAGATCAGGAAACTTTCCTCAGAATGTTATATTCTGCCCTCCCCAAATCAAATTATCATTTCATATGAATTACAATACAAATACATTATTTTCAGGGGAAAAAAAAAGATATATTGGATTGGCATAAATTGTAAATAACATAGATTTGTTTTGGTTTTAAAGATATTTACGAACACCCTAAAATACCTCCAGAGTAATGAATTTCTCTTGGATGTGGATTTGTGCAGACTTTTCGCAAACTTAGACGAGTTAAATAAGGTGAGTAAAAAACTAGAAGACTTACTGAGATCAGAAGTCAACGAGCCCAATAAAAAAGACAACAAACCATCCATAATGTTTCTATTTAGTTTCTATGCTCACATTTAGGACTTTATTCAAATAATTAGTCTTTTCTCATTTCTATTTGGTATATCAGTGAGAGTCAAATATAACCAGTGCAAATATTCTCTTGCGTTTCCAGCAAAACAGGCATTTTAAACATGGGGGAGAGCTCATTTGGCAGTTGCTTCTGAAGTAGACACAAGTTTGAGACTAATTCTCATAAGAAGCAACCTTTTAAAAGGATTTGTGAAGATAAACTCCTACTGCACAATCCTTACAGCTAAACAGTAAGCATGGCAAAATAACTACAGTAACAAGTTCTCTTTTGCAAACAGACTTTGCTGTCTATTATGCTGTCTATTATGCTGTCTATTTGCTGTCTGTTATGCCACTCCAACAGAGCAAGTCAAAACCAAATGTTGATCCCCTCTCTCCAGCTGTGGCTTCCCTCAGCATGTGTGTATCTCTCCCAGACAGACCAGATGCTCTGTGCTCATGTGATACTTACTCGCCGCTGCCCAGGTGGAGGGAGCCCACAAGGCCTGGCTGTGATGTGCTCCAGCTCTCTGCTGCTTCTGGCCAGTTGCTGCGAGACCACTTTCAGCTCCTAAAAGTTAAGAAACCCATAAGTCCAAACCAGCTTTTATATTGCTTTAGAACCAAAACAGAAGATTTTCGTAGCATAAGGGCCCTTTTAGAGGACAACCTTACCCTTAACAGCAAAGTGAATTTGGGGAAGCACTCTTCAGCTGCCTTAACTGAATGACTGCTCACAATCACATCATTATCCCTAAACCAGTTGCCGCATCTGATTTTACCCTTTTGTAATTGCCTTGCCTTAATAGTGAATATCTCTCATTTTAGCCAAAATAAGAAAATCAGGAAAGGTCTTCAAAGAAGGGACAATTAGCCAGAACTCAAACACACAAGTCACTGCTGCTCAGTGACAGACCACACACCCAGTGAGCTGCTGAATGACCAGCTGAGCAGGTCTGGAGATAAAAGACATTTTTAGCTGACATGTTTCACCTTTTGCTTGAGTGCATGTATAGACTAAGACCATACATGCAGACAAACTACTAGAGTTCAGCAGACATGTGGTTGTTGTTTCCTTTGTTCTCGTACAAGGAAAGGAGTGGTTTATATTGTTGTGTGCTTTGAGCTTGGCTGGAGCCTGGTCAAGTCTTCAGTCTTTAATACATTTCCTATTTTACTTTCTAGTTCTGTTTTCCTTATTAATGAGGATGACAAATGATCATTTGTTATGCATGCTTGCATATAGCATAGTGATTAAAAGTCGGAGAAAATAGCTGCTCTCAATGTCTTTTGTACCCTTTTCCTGCATTTTACAGCATGCTTTTCTCCTTGACAGCAGGCTGAATCCATGAAAAAATGCATGCTGTAAAAGGCGTAAATGTTGAAATGAAAGAACAAGCATCATCCTAAAAGAACCCTAGCCCCCATAAATACATCAAACAAAGCAGTGTGCAGATGCAAGTGTTCATAGCAGTACCACAGTGGATGATGTGCCCCTTTGGCCTAAAATCTGGCAAAAAACTGAGCCAAGTCATGAATTTGTGTGAAAACTCTGTGTTCAGGAGGCAAGTGTGGGCTTAGGAATAGGCTTTCACTCCCATCTGACTGATAATGTGGGCACTCTGGATTCCAATGCAAACATTGAAAGTTAACTTATGGGGAATATTTGACTTTTTATACTATTTTATAGAAAATTCCCTCACCTTCAAATGCATGAAATAAACTCAGCCATGGAAGATGGTTTTTTCTTCAAATGACTGTGAAGGCTTCCTTAATTGTCACAGCTCTGTCACACAATCAGTGTTTTCCAGTAGATACCATTCAGCCACTGTCAATTTTCTTGTCAATCCATGTTAAATAAAGCTGTTACCCTAAACATATTTAAATAGAATAACTAATCTTGTTTCAAAGCTTTTGTCATGAGGCATTATCACAATGGAAGTGGGTATTTGTGTAGATTTGTTTTAGCTTCTGACTAATTAAAGCATTTTGGGCATAATCATGAAGATATTTCTGACAATGTCAGAGAGATAAGTATAGGCACTCATAAGGGCTGGAGCCTTTGGAGAGGCCAGGGGTGGTAAATAAAGTTGTTTTAACTTCAGATCACTGGTGCTAATTTCTCTCTTTTTTCCCCTTACTTAGATAAGTCTCAGTTTTCTGAAAACTTTTTCTGAAACCGTGAAGGAACATATCAGCAAGTCAGACTCTCCCATGGATTTCAGCTCCATACTCAGAACGGTAATAAAATTAGAAGTATTCTTGCACCAGCAGGCCCTTGCAGCAAACCATTTATTATAGGATGCAGGTGCTTTAGAGCAATCGAGTCAGTCAAGGACACGCCATCTGTCACAGGCAGTCTGGTCTCAGCCCCAAGCAGCTCCTATCAGCAGGAGGGTTTTTCTTTTTATTCATTGGCATGTTTGAAGTGGTCATGGAAAGGTGCTCTGTATGTGGAACAAAGTGTGGAAAGATATTCCCTTCCTGGGGAACAGCAGCTCAGACCCTGAAGAGACTTGGCCACTGGCAGAGGTGAGCTTCCTGCTATGTGGAAGATGTTCCCCTGAGACCAGATACCAGCTCCATCACTGGATGTTCCCTGCCTCCTTCCACTCCTTTTTATAGATCCTCCTCTACTCCATGGCGCAGACCCACAAGTGTTTTTAAGTGCTTAATTAAGAGCTCAGTGGGACTGAAATACCCCTTACACTTTGGCCCGTGTCTGCTAAGCCAGGGAGAAGCACAGACACTGCCTACCCTGAAACCCTTTTAAGTAGCCTGTGTGGTAAACAAGGCAGTTGTCTGAATAGCAGTCTGCAAGAGCTCTAATTCCCACACAGCTTCCCAGGGTTTGCAAAGTTGGAAATATTAATACAGACAGAAGAACAATTGATGGACCTGAACTTTCCCTAGGAGTAGAAAAATTCTGGGAAATAATAAACCAGACTCTACTTCAGTGTTAAGATTGTTAACAGGGAAAGGCAAGCTAGAACTTGGTTTCTCACTCCTGTTACCTCTGACTTCTAGCATTCTTATCAATAATGTTTGTGTGAGACAGAAAGATTCCCAGACAAAATTGCATTTTATCCTGGACAACATTTGACATCTCCAACCCAAATGATTTTATGCTGTTATTTCTAAGAATTATCTAACATAGATATAAAATACCATGCTACATGAAGTCATCAAAGCTGTTTCATAGATAGTGGGTTTTATCTTCAACTTCTACATGAATTTCACATAATTTATTTTTAATGAGATCAAAGTCTAAAAATGTGTCACACCTCTTCAGAGCTGTTAGAATTGTGCTCCCGTGCATTGCCTGAGCATTGTGATTTTTTACTACTTTACACTTTTATTACTCTTTAACTTGCCCTTTACTTTTTTAATTCGCTCTTACCCTATTTTCCTAGGTGCAAGGAAATCTCAGGTAAAATGCACATTACAAAACCAAAACTGTTGTTTCTCTCTTTGTCATAATATTTTTCTTTCTTGATAAATTTCCATGTCTTTTCTACAGTTTTCCCAGGGTGACCTCTGCCAGACACACCAGATTTATTGCCTCAATTATCCCTCTGCTGTCTTCTACTTGGAAAAACTGAGACAGAGAGAAGATTTTGGCATCTACCTGCAAGTAAAGTGATGGTTTTGTTTTTGTGGTGGTTGTTACCTTCAGCATTCCTACCTTATGACAGGATTTTAACAGCAGGCTAGGAAAGGTCATTGGAAGCAAAAGTGTGTAGATAGCATTTCACATCAATTTTTGAACTGCAGAGGCCAACACCAATGAAAAGTCTCCCTTCTGAGTGTATGTTCACCTGCACATGTGGAAGTGCATAATTGCAGTTTTGACCAGATAATAGGGGGAAGCCAAAACGGAAGAACTGGCCGCATTTTTGCAGGTAGAAAATACCTACTACTAGCCTCTGTCATTTAGATGGTTTGCACATAATCACTTGATTTGGTGACCTCCACCTTAACAAAGTGAAACGGTTACAGAAGGAAAAAAAGAAGAACAAAAAATCAAAACACATGGTAAATTTTCTTTCAAATGTTTAACTTTGCCATCAAAACAATACTATTAAGTGAGCATTTACCTCCCTCTAAGGCTGAAAATGGCTATCAGGGTTGTCTTTATCAAGGTGCAGGACTAGAGCAGGTTTTGTCTTTGCTGACACCACATCGGCCTGAAGCAACAACTCCGGCCAGCGCAGCAGTGGGGATCTCAGGGAGAGAGCTCTACTCTTTCAGACAACATTAGCAGACCAGTCTGTTCCATAAATACTTTAAGATTGATATTCAATATCTCAGGGTTAGAAAGAGAAACCTGAAGTAGTGGCTTTCCTCACTGGCAGCTCAGAAATGTGAGGACATCTCTTTGTAGCAGGCAAACTGCAGCCTTGGATTTTCACATCTCTTGCTCCCTGACAAGGATTTCACACATTCACACAGAGGAAAAAGTTCCCCCGTGGCAAGTAGCAGTGACCCTAAAACAAAAGGTGGCCTTCAAACCTAGCTGAGGCTAATTTTCTCAGGTTTTCGTGAGAAAATTAAAGCAGCAGATAAACAAGAGCAGTTTGATCTGATAGCATAGCCACAGCATCTGGAATGGGAAGCAGCAATGCAGAAAGTAAATCCGGAGGAGGGATGCAATTCCCCCTGTAGAGAACTATCCTGGTTTTGTCTGGGATAGTGTTAATTTTCTTCCTAGTAGCTGGTATAATGTTGTGGTTTCAATTCAAGGCAAGAGTAATCTTGATGACAGTGATGTTTTAGCATTGTTTAGACTAAGTCAAGGACTTTCCTGTCTCTCATCCCACCCCATCAACAAGGAGTCTAAAGGCACAAGAAGTTGGGAGGAAACACGGCAGGGAGAGCTGACCCCAACTGGCTCAAGGGATATCCCATACCTTATGGTGTCATGTTCAGCACATAAACTAGAGGGAAAGCTGGCTGGGTGGGGCCTCTGCTCTGGGACTGGCTGGGCATTGGCTGGTGGGTGATGAGCGTTGTATATCACTTGTTTTCTATATTCTATTTTTTTTTTTCCTGTTTCTGTCCTATTAAACTGCCTTTATCTCAAACCTCAAATTTTATTTTTTTATTTCCCAATTATCTTTCCCATCCCACAGGTGGTTGAGGAGGGGAGAGTGAATGAGTGGCTGTGTGGTTTACATACTAGCTGGATTAAACTATGATAAGAGCCTTTACACTGCCCTTGCTCTCCCTGTGTCAGAAATTCATGTTTCATCAGTCCCTGTCTCATTACAGTCAGCTAATGATGCAGAAAACTGTTTGCTACCTCCCAGCCAGTGAGCAAGCTGAAGCCTAAGGCAGGTTTTCTTGTCTTCAGCAGTGGTGTGAACAAAATGAACAGTGCAAGAGGTCACGTCTGCCAGAGCTGCTGGTTGCTCCTCTGCATCGACTGACACGCTATCCCCTCCTCCTTAACAACACCTGGAAGAGGAGCACTGATGAAACAGAGAAAGGCCTTATCCAGTCACTGAAAGAGAAGGTGGAGAAGTCCACATGTAAGTAGCTAAGGTTAAAAGCCAAGTATGGAATTACCAACTAGCAAGTCACCCAGCTTTTTTGTGCATGTCCTTTGAAGTGTGAATTGGTCCAGTCTCTCTACAGAAATGCAAGAGGACTCTCCTGTCTTTCTGCATTCCTGAAGGACTGGGACCACCTTGTGCTATCAAAGTCTCTGAACAATGTCACAGGATTCCCAATCAGTGAGTCACTTGCACTTTCTCAGAACCATCTGCAGTGACAGGCAAACAATTAAGAGCAGATCAAAAATTGGAACAAACCAAAAAAGACCTCAAACAAAGAAGGCTTTGAGTTGGATTTGTGTCTAGGGAGGATTTTTTGTGGCTGATCCTTAATAGGATAAATTTGCACTCACAAGGGGAATATTATGTGCGTGACCCTTCATTAATGACAGGGTTCTACCACGTAAAGTAGCTGAAGAGCTGTCTCAGCTACAGATTTTCTCTAGGTATTGTAGAAAATAAGGGGTTGGTGCAGGTATTATTTTATTCCTGCATTTTATCTTAAGTAAATAATTTATTAATTCTAAATAATTTATTAATTCAGTCTTGTCCAGGAAGGTTTAAATGCATCTCTAAGTGTCTTATGGTCATACCGTTCATCAGTAGATAGATTTATTCCCCAAAGACTTCATGCAGCCCCCACTGAACTCAAAGATTAGACAGTACATCAGCAAAACACTTATCCCAGCAGCCTTGACAGGGAGAAGTGCCAGACAGTGCGTCATCCTCACGAGCAGCACACCAGGATCTTGAGCCACCCAGCACGGTGGGTCACTCTCTGCTAACATCCTTCTCATCAAGCTGGAGGCTGAAGTCCTGAGCACCTCACCAGGAGATGAGGAAGAGAGAGAGTTAATGTCTTCTAAAGATGCATAAATCTGGGGGTACTTGGGTAAATACTCCAATGACAGAATTACCACCTAAAAGAGAGACTTTGCTTCTTTCTCTTCTTGCCAAGTCTCAAGTGGAGTCTATCCTAGTGTCCACACAAGAAGCACACTTTTCTACACAGAACAGGTCCCATAGAACAATAAAGTGGGTTTGTTGCTAGCTTGGGGATGTCTGCTGGGAGGACAGCAGTTTTAGCTATGGCCCCAAAAGACCATGGGGTATCCAGGGAATATTACTGGCAAAGAAATAGGTCTTTCCAGAAATTAGAGACTTCTGGGTCAAGGAAACTGACGATAGAGGGGTGATCCCTCTTTATTCACAGACACCTGACAAGGATCTGCCTTCATTTTTTGATCAGTGAATCAGTGACATAAAGAACAGTTTTAATCCTAGTACTCCCCTAATGGTGGGGAGGTGCATGTCTGAAATCATTGTCTGCAATATCACTCAACTCAAAGAGTTGAAATTTAAGTTGCAGGTCCATGAAAGCTTTCCCCATAATGGCCCTGAATTAGCAAAGACACAGTCCTCATTTTTTGCATTCTGAGGCATCCCCACCCTAGTTAAATACTTCAGTCACTTCTGACAAGACTTCCTCCAAAATTCATTCTCATTAATTTCAACAGTCTTTTTATCAGGCTGTATGTAATGAAAAGTATTTTTATCTCACTACAGCACACCGTTTAGAAAGGCTGGACTTTTTTTAAGACTTTTTTAAGATTTTTATATTATTTCTTCTGTTCCCCAGACAAATTAGTAAACACAACCTTTTCATTAAGCAATGAATTTAAGCATCTTTGAATGCATGAATTGAAATTCTGTCCCTGCTGATCTAAGAAGAGTTTAGGCATTTTTAACAATGAGGCCAACATTGCATCAGGGGTCTCACATGTGAGACACTTTGGCTTTCACTGGAGAAAATCAGTATTCAGCATCTTCTAGAAACAGGACTGCTTTTGCCAACCTTGGCAGTAACTGTCACACATTTCAGGGGATCTGGAAGGTAAAGTCAAGTGGTTGGACAACTTTCAGAAGTTCAGGCAGCTGCAAGAGGTCATAATTTGGCCTCAGGTGTGGGATCGTGACAAAAGGTTCTTTGTCCCAGAGGTAAGCAGATTTCAAAGAGTATTTTTTAGTTGAGGAGCGTTTAGTTTCCTGCCTGTCTATAATGTGGCTTAAAGTTGGCTGGTTGTCTGTATTCTGCTTACTGGGGATGGCTCTGCTCTACCAGGAGCAGCTGCAGCCTGAGCACTGCAAACACTGTAGCTGATCACACACAGTGCCTTGGATGACAGCATGGGTTTCTCTCAGGTAGCATCCAAGAGGGTGCAATAATACAGTCCAGAAAAACTCTCCAATATTTGCTTTTAGAGGACAATGAAATGGGATACATGTATTACCATTTTATACAGATATGAATTAGAAATTATTTGCCTCTTTCAGTCCTCAGGCTGAGCCAGAGGACTTTCCACTTACATTTAAGTAGCATTACAAAAATTGCACAACATACCTGGGTGTGGACCTTTCTGCTGTGGTTATCCCCTTACCCAAACAGACAGAGTTTGAGCAGCACTTGAGCATCATCAAGTGAGTCTCACCTCAAGGATTTTGTCTGTTCATATACAAGGCTGCAAAAAGTATTAAACTCACTTTTTAAAAGCAAACCCCATCTTAATATTTCAAAAGCATAAATACATTTAAGCAATAGCACTGCTGAAGAAACACAGCCACGCTCAGTTATCAGCTGTGTGACATATTTAGCCTGAGATAAAAACACATGTATGCTCATCCTGTTTAACTGCTGGTTACCTCTCAGTTCACCATCAAATATGCAAGACTCCCTATTCTCTCTCTCTCTCTCTTTTGGGTCAAGTGTTTGAAGCAAAGCTTAAGAGAAAACAGGAATGAAAACATTTTGTCTTCGGCAAACAGACTTCTTCTTCATGAAGGGAGGCTGATATTAGCAGGTAATGTCCCTGAATGTCCTGGTACTGGGAGATAGCTTAGCAGAATTATATTTTGTTATGGCAGGTCCAGAATGAACCTCTGCAATAGCACTTAGGCAGGTGTATGAAAGAAAAAGCAAAGAGAGAAACTGAGATACAGGCAAATTACCAGAAGGATAAGGAGTCTGTATGATTGTTTATTGCCACATCTGGATACTCAGTCTGCCAGGTGCTGAAGAAATCAGTTTGGTTAGCCAAAGCCTCCACTCAAAAGGAGCATTTGGCATCATATTGAAGAGTGTGGCAAAAAAAAAGCAGGCAGTTTAGACTGTCCTGTACAAGGTGCCCCACATGCCTGGGGTCTGACACTGACATACCTCACCCCTCTTGCACCACATCTGCTATGTGTTTCACAGGAAATTACTGGAAAGTCCAAAGGTATTTCCTAATTTTATTTCAAATTTATCTCTGTTAAGTATGCTGTTTTGATGGAGACCTTGGAACTAGAAGGTGCTACCCCGCCAGGTGGCTTCCCTTTTATCAGCAGAGCATTCATACAACATGACGTTAACTCCACAGGTAGCACAGTGATCCCACACAAGCAAGTTGGTTTCTACAGCATTTTCTATCATCCCAGCAGAGCGGAGACTCATGACTCCACTCACACACGGGTCCAATTTCGTAGCAGGGCCCAGGTGGCTTAATGGGGAGCTGCTGCAGAATCTCTGCCTGTGCAGGAGAGGAGGATTTCCTCCTTACATGAGCAGGAAGAAGACCCTGGGAAATTTGGAGACCATCATGGAATCATTAAGATTGGAAAATACCTCCAAGATGATCGAGCCCAAACTTTGACAGAACACCAGCCGAATATCATCTGAAGAGATGCTGGAATCTCCATGCTGTGGTGGGTGCAGGGCTGTAGCATAGTTTCAGCAGAAATGAGCCCAGTTGAGCCCAGTCTTACTTTCCTTCAACCAGCTCCTCAGGAGCAGAGGTGAAAAGAATAGGCACACAACCCTTTTTGTCTTCCACCACCACTACTTGCTGTTATAAAGGGAGCAGCAAAGGGGGCACAATCCATTTTTTCAGTGTTTGCATTCTCCTTCCCACATGAGGAGAATTATAGCAGCAGAGGAGAAGGCACAACATCAGGGACATGGAGAGCAGAAGAAAAGGCTGCTACTGATATTTAGGGGGTGGCAGGCAGTGAAGAAAGCAAGCCACTGAGTCTTCTCCTGCCAATGCTTCCCTCTGCATTCATTGCTCTCTCAATGACACATTAAACCCCAGTACAGGAGGAAAGGGTGGCCATTGGGTGCCCATATTTCTTTTTGCAGTATGTAATTAGAAAATAGAGAACATACAAGCATAACTCCTATCCACCAAGACAGCCAGCTGCCTGCAATCTGCAACATAAAATAGCCTGGCATTTGGCAATTTCTCTGAATACAATATCTTTCCAGATAAAAATTATATCACAAGTCAAATATGATACCACACAACATAAAGAAGCATCTCCTAAAGTCACAACTCTGAACAGACACACAAATTTGGTATTCAGGTGGATTGTACTTTGACTGAAACTAAGATCACTAAGAGCACAGCTGCAAGGATCTTTGTAATCGCACACAGGAGCAGGTGAGACAAGTGGGTTTGTCCAGATGTAGGAAGAGAAGGCTTGCAAAAGGCATTACTGTTGTCTTCAATTGCCTAAGGGCTGGTTTTAAGGCAGTTGGAGCTAAAGGCATCTTGGAGTTGCACAGAGAAAGGACGAGATGTCACACTGCCACGTGCAGCATGGGGCATTCCCCCACTAGATATTTAGAAAACTTGCTAATGGTAAGGGTTGTCAAATATTGGTACAGAGGACCAGAGAGTTCATAGGGTCTCCTCTCTCAGACATATTCAAAACTTCACTGAATGACCTTATCTGCCTTGGGCTTCTTGGAGCAGTGGGTTGGACCCGAGATCTCCAAAGGCTCCTTCCAACTAACACACCATTCAGTGAATCTTTAAACACAGTATAAATTAAAGAAACAGAAAATTTTGTCCCCAGTTGTAGGCAAAGTTTCAACAAATAATTCTTTTGTGTGTAACACTGACAAAAACCTACTGCTATACAAGAAGCGCTATGGAGAGCCCTCTAAGAAGTTTTTGACCTCACAGCAACTTACAGAAGGGAAATTTTTATAAGATCCAATACTAATGGCTTGTCTGTAGTCTTCTGAATCTCCAGTGGCACATAAGAAGGTCCTTAAGTAGTTTCTTTATTCTCCATGCAGCTGGCTGATCCAGGACCAAGTTAGAATTTTAATTTTCAATAGTTACTGACATTGCTTTGTGCATTATTAAGGACACAGTAAGCTTTCACAAGCCAAACCATTCAGAACTAAACACCTAAGAAAGTGTTCTAGGATCCTGCAAGAAGGCCTGGAAGCAATAGCACTGACCAATCCCATATGTCATGAAGAGTAGCTGAGCGTTTCATGGCTACTTTTCACACCCAGAGACGCTCCGTTGGCACAGATTATAAAGGATAAAGTCTGCAGCAGAGAAAGGATGTGATTCTGGAAGGGAAATAGGAGAGCAAGTTGGTAGCAAAAAGGGAAAGGAAAAAAAGATTCATGAAAGGGATAGAAGGAGCCATACACAAGGAGGAGGTCAAAGGACAAAACTCTGCAAATCCACCAGAAAGTCCAAGTTTGCTACAGAGAATTGCTTAAAATAATTACTCTTGTATTTTAAAAATTATTCCCTATGGTTTATTAGAATATACAAGTTTTCAGCATGGCTTGGAGATCAACATGAAAGATTTTGAAGCATTCTCACAGACATTTACTGCTATATTCCTCACAAATGACCTCTAATCTAGGAGGAAAAGATAAATCAGCACTACTTTGTGTAGTTTTTGAAAGGCTTTTATGATGCTCTTAATTAATACTTCTTCACTGCAAAGGCATATGAAAAGAGCAGCATACCAGAAAGGTGGCACTTCCCTATTTCTTTCTCTGACATTTTCATACGTTTCCCTGTTTATGAGGTAGGACTTGCTCATCTATAGCATGCTAATTGTTGTAGTTGTGCAACATTGATCCAGGTCATTTTTCCTGGCAGGCAAGTAGTTGTTTAATCACAATGAGGTAGCTGCTACAAGGTACAAGTATTAGTAGTGAAAATGACCAAGAGATGTATGATTTACTGTGTTTGAGAATGCAGATGAACGATGAGTATTTGTGAACTATATGGGAAGAGAGGCTTTGTTGCTGAAAGCATTTTGTAAGATGCAGTGATTCACAGAGATGCCTCATCTTAGAAGAAGAAATTCCATAAAACAATCACATCATAAAACAGATTTTTTTTGTTTTTCTTCTCAGAAAGCACAAGACTCCTTGATGTCTACCTCTTCCTATTCAATGATTTCCTTCGAACTACCAAAATTAAACATAACAAAAAGGTAATGTATAGAGATATACATGGTTGCAGTCATTACGGTGGCAGAATCTACATTAAAATACCTTAATATTCTCCTGATGTTGTTCTGATGAACCTTTTGCTGAAGGTTCAAAAATGTAAGAAGTTTTTGATTGTTCCCTGCATGACTCAGTTCAAGAACCTGAGAATTTTTTATCCTAGATATATCAGAACTGTTGGAAAGATTTAAAAAAGAAAAAAAAAAGGAAGAAAAAAACCCAGGAAATGCTAAAATGTTGGCAGGTTGGCTATATTCTCAGTTCCTATACTGCCTGTTGTCCTCTCTTTGCCTTGATTTCCCCTAGTTTAAAACTGAGATATAGTGACTCCACTTAAGAAAATGTTTCTTGATGAATGGTGCTATAGAGCTCTGTAGATGATAAACACCACAAAAAGGCACTGGATGACCTGAAATTCCGAAAACTTCCGTGTAGGAGTCCATCTAGCTAATTAAGTTTATGAAGCTGATGTACACTAATTCTAAATGGACCTGTGCTAAATCTCAAGAAGTTTGTGTCTGATTTAAAGACTTCTTGGGTTGTTTGTTTTTTTCTAAAGAAGCAGGTGTTCTGCTTTAGAGAGAGAAAGGAGATAGAGAGAGCATGCAGCAAGAGATTTTGGACCAGCAGCACCAACCCTTAGAAATGGGGGTGGTGAAGCAAGCAGAAATTTAAGGGACCTGGTACTCACAGGCAAGTCTTTTTGAGAGTTGTCCCATGTACATGGGTTGGTGAACCTTCTGTGAAGTGCTGCAACTCATCTGGAGCTCTGGGAATTCTGTCTTCTGCATGTATGTGAGGGGAGATGGCAAAACAAACCTCAAAGGAATGGAGAAAAAGACCTGCTATTAAAATAAGGGGGGGAAGGGGAAAAAAATCCTTTTGAATGCCTTTGGCTGTTTTCTGCCTGTGGACCTGTGTTTTTATTGTGGCTTTTTAGTGCAAGGTGTGACCTTGCAGGAGAGCTCCAGGGACCAGTGAGTTTTTCTAAGATTCCTCAGGTAAATAAGCTGTCTGTGTATCTTTGATAAGAGAAAGCCATAATTTAGAGCTATGTAGCACCTATACTTCATGAGCAGATAGCAGATAACCAGCTTCATTTTCTATTCCCAGAAACACGGGGACTCAGACACCAGCTTAATCTCTGTCTGTCCTTCCCTCACTCCTGAGCTGCAGTCCTTCATAAGAGAGGGTGGATTTTGCACCATCCTAGACCAGCCCATCCCACTAGACAGTCTGATATTGAAAAACATTGAACCCGTCCATTTTACAGGTATGTGCCTGCATGCATCTGAATGCCTTCATAAACACCACAATGCACTCTGTGTGTGGCAGCACAAGAATAAGATGCTGTTTGCCCACAAACCACCCCCAGACGCCTGGAGTGCAAACACTGATGCCTCAGCACTGCCTGGCTTCACAGCTCTGCTCTTGCTGTGAGCCATGAGCTACTGCCCCAGATTTGACACCCTGTGGCTCCCTGCCTCTAACAGGGACTTCCACATGCACACCAGTGACTGTCAGGTATAATTCATTCACCCCAAAGGAGGTATTAAGACTCCAATGACTTCTTTCTCACAAGCCAAGTAACTGTTCTAATACACTCTGTCAAATCCTGGGCCTCTTTCCCAAGTACATTTTCAATTCCATATTAGCTATGTAGCATTTTTTCACCTGTCCCACTACATTGCTCTCCTGGATATCCTCCCACATGCACAGCAGCCATTCTCAAGGAGGCTGAAGAGATCTTCTTCCTCCTGCTACTCCTACTCACCTCTCCATCAGCTCTTGAGTGGATGGAAATCACCCACCATGAATCAATGCTTCCTTGCTCTCAGGCATCCAAACACATCACTGGGGAAAACCACCTCGTGTAACTGCTGCTGTGCAGTCGGGTGAGGAGGGGAGGAGGACTGACCTCCACCAAGAGTAACCAGCCTTACCCTGCCAAAACAACATCCCTGAAGTCACCAAATCAGAGCTTGCGTGAGGGAGCAGACATGAAACATCAGGCCTCCTCTTGGTCTGAGCCACTGATGTAGACTCACACACCTCACCTTGGTGGTGAATGGTGCTACTTCCAGCTGGCAGCCAGTCACTAGTGATGTTCCCCAGAGCTCAGTACTGGGGCCAGTCCTGCTTAACACCTTTATAAAAGGCCTGGGTGAGGCGAGTGAGGGCACCCTTAGCTCACAGACAACACTAAGTTGGGTGGTAGTGTTGATCTGCTGGAGGTTAAGAAGGCTCTGCAAAGGGATCTGGACAGGCTGGATTGATGGGTTGAGGCGTCAATAAGGTTAAGTGCCAGGTCCTGCACTTGGTTTACAACAGCACCATGAAGTGCTATGGGCTTGGGAAGAGTGGTTGGAAAGTGCCCCAAAGGAAAAAAACCTGAGGGTGCTGGTCAACATCTGGCTGAACATGAGCCAGTGTGCCCAGCTGGCCAAGAAGGTCAATGGCATCCTGGCCTGTATCAGCAATAGTGTGGCCAGCAAGACCAGGGAAGTGATTGTCCCTCTGTACCTGGCAATGGTGAGGCCACACCTTGAGTGTTGTGTCAGTTCTGGGCCACTCACTACAAGAAAGACATTGAGGGGCTGGAGTATGTCCAGAGAAGGGCAACGGAGCTGGTGAAGGGTCTAGAGAGTGAGTCCTATGAGGAATGGCTGAGGGAGCTGGGGGTCTTTAACCTGGAGAAAAGAAGACTCAGGGTGGACCTTATTGCTCTCTACAACCACTTGAAAGGAGGTTGTAGCCAGGTGAGGGTCAGTCTGTTTTGCCAGGCAACTGGAGACAGGACAAGGAAATGAGCTGAAGCTGAGCCAGGGGAGGTTGAAGGTGAACATCAGGAAGAATTTTTTCACTAAAAGTGAGGTTAAGGACTGGAACAGATTATCCAGGGATATGGTGGAGTCACCATCCCTGCAAGTATTCAAGAAATGACTGGATGTGGCACCTAGTGCTATGGTTCAGTTGACACAGTGGTGTTTGGACAAAGGTTGAACCTGATGATCTTGAAGGCCTTTTCCAGCCTTAATGATTCAATGATTCAGCCTAACTGTGCCAAGATCATGGGAGCCTCCTATATGAAAGAGAATTATAACCAATACAAATCTCCTGGCTCCAGGGTCATCCTAACCCTAAAGACTAAGAGGAAAAGCTTAGGGAGCTAGAGTGTTCTGTAGAAAATCACTAGATATGGAAAATAAACCTAGAGCCTGTAAAATTTACGATAACTTTGAAATATATTCACCCAGGGTATTTAGCATTCAGCAGCAATGTTGAGAGGAAAGTAAGGCAATAAAAAGCAAGTAACTAAAGATCAGATAAAGGGATGAACACACAAAATAATAATCCTTTTACAAATGTGCACCAGGCACTGTTTGCCTGCCTAACAAGTCTCCATACCATCCATGCAGAAACGCAGCAAATGCATCAGCCACCCCTTGCCTGCAGAATGGAGGGGAGGGCAGCCCTACATCCTGCGTCAGCCCAAGCTAGGCGAAAGGTCAACAGCTTTCGGGTTGGTGGAGAGGGCAGTGCAGCCACCCTCCAGTTTGCACCTACAAGACTGGCCATAAAAACCATAATGAAGACGCGAATAAGATTTTTGGATTTTTTTTTTTTTCCCCCGAGTCAGCATTTCCTATATTCAGAGATTTCTGACCAGGGTCTTTCTATTTCTGTGATCCAGCTGCAACCATCACAATAGACAAAAGTTGCTTTCTGCATCTCTGCATCCCAGCCACTGGGTAGGACCCTTCCCTGGACCCTGGACCTCACTGCCTGACTTCTCTCCTAGCTACAGCTGTTCTAACCAGATACAGCTATGGCAGTCTGTTACCTACTTGTAGTCTTGCAACCCCCTTTGAAGCCCCATCCTAATGCAGGACCCCTTGGGGTAGGGTACTATAAAAATAGTGAGACAAATTACTACAGGGAGTTTGCAATTCAGATTCCCACCATTCTGTGTAAAACAACCAGCAACATTCTAGGGTCAACAGAAAATATACCTTTGCAGAGGAAAAAAATATTATCTGGAATGTTTGACCTTAGGGAATGTTGCCAATCTATTTGCAGTCTCAAGACTTTTTAAAAATGATGGCAGTAAAAAAAAAAGTTAGCATGTTCTCAGAAAGGGCATGTGATCAATCACATTAATCAAAAATGAAATCCTGATTTTTGATCTACCAAATACTTTGGCATCCATTAGTTTGCTGAGGGCTGACCTCACTTTGGAAATAAAAAAGCTCAAAGCAAGTACTAGGAAAAAAAAAATATGTGTTGCAATATCATACAAACATCCTTCTGGCAGCCGGATATTTATGCAGGATAATTCTAGTCCAAAGTCTTCTACGTGTCAGTGAAGGGATAAGAGGTAAAATGCTGTGCTCATAACACCAGAAAGCTACCCTAAAAGCAGAACTATCTGCAAACACCACGGCCTTGTACAAGAGATGTAACTTTACATGTAAGCGTAATAGTAGGAACCCATCTCTGAAGGTTGTAAGCAGCAACATACTTTCTGATTAGAAAATCACCTTTATCACTCTGCTCTGGATTTAATCTTTGCAATGACTTGTTATTGCTCCTTTAATAATACTCTGTATTACATTTTAAGGGGCCAGATCCACTGGTATGTTACTGTATCAAAGACTGATAATCTTTACAGCCACAGAATTTCTTTTAGAAAATATTATTTCGAGCCTGATGCTAAAAATTGCCCAGAACATTCATTTTTAGAACTGCAAAGTTCGATTTGCTATCGATCACAGGCAGGCAGAAGGCATGAGTTCAGAAACATCTCCTCTGCTGCTACAAATTTCTGCTGCTGATTTGCAGCACTAATTTAACCAGTCTATGTTCCACTTCCCTTTTCTATAAAATGAGGATTATAGGGCTCTCCATCTTGCAGGAACATTTTGAGCACTTGGAAACCCTTGGACAGGGAGCATTGCATAGCAGCAAGATATTGTATATAGTACAATACTTCAAAGCAAGCTATATGAACTAGATAAATTAATTGAAAAGATGTCAACTGCAGTAGGCTCAGAAAAACGCTGCCTTGTCCCAGCAGCTCAAGATATGGGCTCTTCTCAGGCTGGGTTCAGGAGCAGGGCTCTGCTTAGGGCCAGAGCTCACAGGGAGGAAATCACACACCTCCCTGACCACTGCTTCATTTAGAGCACCATCAACTCCAGCTAATAAAAGCAATTCCATGTGAATCCAGAGCACTAGAATAGGTTGCTGTACCCCCCTCCCTGTTACTACCAGCCCACCCAAGTATGCCTGCTGTCTGCCACACGGGTTTGGCAGCCTGAAAATGCTTTTCCCTCCTCTTCCCCCAAGCTTGTTTCATAGTAGGCTTAAGCCATCCCTTTATTCCAGGCATGTGACAATCATGCCAATTTGTCCCATTGCAGAGAAATTCACCACATGATGCTCATGTTTAGGACCAGAAGTTTGGCAGGAAACAAGAGTGACAACATGCTTGGCCCTGCAAGACGTTGCTGCTTCCAGCCACCTGGGGACATCTCCAGAAGGAGCACCAGCTCAGGCACATACCCAGGAAGAAACCAAAGCCACCATCAGCCCAAGTGCAGCCACTTCCCTATGCAGCAGCCAACACATGGACTTATTTAAATAAAATTAAAATGGGGCCTTTCCCTAACTTCAGTTATGATTTAGCCCACTTTAAAGGGAAGTATTTCTTAATGATCCTCAACTAGACTCAAAAGCACCATACCTGCACAATGAAAAATAATTAAAAACAAAACAAATGCAAGTAGAATTAACATTTTGAAACAAAATTTTCCCATACAGCAAAAAAATTCATCCTATCAGTGTGCATTGTCCTATTAAGAATCAGAAAATATTACATATATCATTTCTCCAAGTATAATCAATGAGATATAAAATTGGACTGAAAGCTGTACGAGGTGCATTTATATCACCTCTTTACATTCTTCCACAGTCTTCAGCCTGTGAAATGCTTTCCTAATACAGCATGAAAACAGGTATCGGCAGTGCATAGCAGTCTTCTTGCTACAGGCCCCAACTGAGACTGCCAAGGTAAGCAGCACACTTTTTTTTCTTTTTCAGTTACACAACTACACTTTCTCTAATGGAGGATGGCAGCCTGAAAGCAGTCATGCTGTGATAAGAATCTATTACAGTTGTGACATTTGACCAAAACAAAACAAACAACACCCCAATGCTCTGGTTAACACATTTGTTACAGAATTTTTGCTGTTGAACACGTAACAGTGTTATATCAGGATTGATAGCAGGTCATATTCTTGTTGAAAAACATTACAAACTCCGATTGCAAACAAATATCAAAAAAGAGCCATTTTTTGTGTCACAGAAATGACAACGGTCAGACTCCAGAGAAGTCAATACCAGCCCCTGCCCCCTCCAACTCACATGCAGTAGTACTCAGATCAGAAAACTGTCTCATGTTCATCTAGCACAACATGCATCTGGCAATTTCAGATTGAACAGATAGTATGCTTAATTCTACTGTTAGATAAATTTACCCCTCATTTTCACATCATATCACATTTCTAGTAACAGCACTGTACATAACATCTGAGTGTGGCAGGGACTTCACAGTATTTTGCTTTCTCATGTAAGTTGAATTTCATTCTCTAATACCTAATGTACAGAAATTTGATTACCACCAATACTAATTCTTAAAAGTAAATGGCACTAGACTTCTTCCAGGAAAAGCAATGAGTGAACTCTTTCCATTTCCAAGTCACCGGTTGGTACTTGGAACAGGTATCAACTCAAAAAGTTGTTACCTTCTCCTGTTATTGAAATATGACCTTTCCATTCCAAAGCTGCCTTCGCATCAAGGCTACCATCTTCTCAGTTTCACAGAATCAGAATAGTTTGGGTTGGAAGGGACCTTTAAAGGTTTTAGTCCAAAGGATTAATCCTTTTAGGATTAGTCCAATGTCTAATCACAGCAATTCAGAGACAACTCAGCTTCTGTGACCAATCTGGACTAGCCCAGAGAAGGAAGTTACATATTTTAAATTATCTCTTCACCATCATCCTCTGTCCTCGCACCTGGGTGACAAAAAATATAGAGCTGAATGTTGTCAGCATGATGACAGAAGCTGAAATTCAGATGGCAGCACATGGCAGATCTTGGAGTAGGACAGAATTTGTGATGCTGATAGCACTGGAGCTGTCTTAATCAGAGGAACAGCAATTAACATTACACAAAAATGGGTGAAATAGCCTGCAACAAACTTCACTATTACAAGCAAAGCAAGCATCAAAATCCTAACTTCCAACCAAAAAGGAAATATTAACTGGAAATCCCTGGTCCCAGACAGATTCCAGCAGCATGTAGTGGTGTGAGCAACTGAGAGAGTCTCAGTCCTGAGAGAATTCATGTTTGCTTCAGCAATTACAAGCAAGAGCCTGAAGAAAGGCTAAATAAAATAAAGGCTCTGGTGTTTGTGTATCTGAATTAATGAAACTTTTTTAGGTTGTCTTGATGTGCAAATATTTTTTTCTTGTTACAGAATGCATGGATGTCACAGATAGAAATGGCAATCTCCAATTACACTACACGACATGAAACCAAGGAAAGCACTTTCTGCTTCCCAGTTGAATCCTCTGAAATTTAATAATCTCAGCATTGCACCAACAGAGCCAGTGGAAGACTGTTGTGGTGATAACATAGTTATTTCTTCCAGAATGGCTGAAGTTTCTGAAGCTAACAGATTTCTGACTTTACTAGACAAAAGCAAGCAGTATGGACCATGCCATGTAGGAATAAATTAGAGGGGGAGAATCAGCCATGAAACAAATATATGGCTCTCAGATGCTCCTTTGCTTCACTGAAGGAAGGGTCTCCATCCAGGGAAGCTTTAATACAGCTTGTCATTTCCTAGAGAGAGTGACAGGGGAAAAAAACCCTATGTTGGTGAGAACTCATTCACCAGAGAAGTCTAGAAGGCTTATTCCATCATTAAAAATGTATTAATGAATTTTATCAAGTTAAAATTGTGTAGTCATAACTCCTGATAGTTATACATCTCTACCTACTAAACTATAATATCACAAGATGTTTTTTGTATTAATATTGAGCTTGTGTATATATGTATATATAAGTATGCACTTACCTGGTTCAGTGCTCTCCAGATGCAGCCTAGGCCGCTGTGATACACACATTCTGCTCTTCCCCTGTACCTAGGATGGGCAAGCTTCCTGGGAAAGGAACAGGCTTCATGCCAAGCAGTGAATGTGTAAATCAGGAGAGCAGAACAGAGTGCAGACAGCCAATATGCATAGGGGCACCACATAAGCTGCAAACACTTAGCCACAACTTGGCTGACACAGCTGTGCTCTGTCTCCCCAGTCCTAAGCTCAGCTGCAGACTGCATCACACCTAGTGCTCACCAGAATCTCACCGTATCTTGAAACCAGTGCTGACAGGACAGAAAGATATTTCAAGCCCAGAGGAGTCACACCTGACAGACTAAGCTCTGTGCTTTGTGTTCTGGCAGAAGGGAGTGGGTATTTCACTCTATGTACTCTTTACCAAAACAACCTTAAGCCAGGTCTGCTCACTTTACCAGCATTTCTCCAAGGAGGACAGTATTTACACACAGGCTGTCTTCACAGACACACAGGCCCAACAGGCTCTTTTGTGGTCTCAAGCGAAAGACACCTCAGGAAGCAGAAATTGACTTCCAACTCAAATTGCCATTCAGAGAAGACCTCTTCATCTTTCTCCACTTCTACACAGAGCCCCAAGTAAGGTCTGCTTCAATAACCAGAGGTTTTTGTCAATGCCCCTGCAATGCAACAGTTTCTCTGTCACAGGACTGATCTTCCTCCAATTAACCATCTGGCTTCTCTCTGCAACACAGTTCCACCCTGAAAGAGCTTTCCATCTCAGAAGTGAGACCTTCATTAGTCTAAAAAATAAAACAAGTGCTACTTTTGAGTCTTCAGGTTATGCCAATTGTCAAACTGCACTGAATGTGATGTCTGAACATAGCCAGGGACAGCAGGACTGTAATCAAATGTGGGATACTCAGCAGCCTTGTACAGTTATTTGGAATGGAAAAACTACTCTGAATTTAACCTGTGAAAAAAACAGATTTGAAAAACATGCATTATCACTCTGTCCTCAGGAATTAGAACATCTTTGTTGCAGCTTCCCCTAAGAAACTGGAGTGATTATCTTGTTCTTAGATGTGTGGCTTTCCAACAGTTCATTTGTAAAACTATACATCCCCCTTTCAAAGTAGCTATGCTGCCTGAAATGGGCAAGGTAGTTTTGAATGATATAACTGATCTATTAGAAAGGTCTAATTTTTTTTTTATTGTTATTAATCATTCCTTTACCAGTTCAGAAAACAAAAATGACATTTCAGTAACATTTCATTATAGTTTATACAGAACCGATCAATGCATGGTGTCACCTTCTCATTCAAATCCACAGCCACCTTCCAAATCAGAGATTTTAAGAATTACAGTGGGCACTGGACTAAATTCTTTCACAATGTAAGGCACAACTACATGATCACAAGTAGTAAACACAAACACTGAACACAGAACTTAAGAGAATCAAACTTCAATTAAAAAGAAACAAAACCAAAACACACTCATGCAAAAAAATCCATCTACACCTATCAAGATGGTATGATCCAGTTTAAAAGTACAGTACTCTGTAAGTAAAACTGCAACATAAGTCTATTATAATACATTATTTCTAAATACCAGATAAAAACTTATAATCTTTTCCATTTATATTTTATACAATTATACAGAAATTAAGCAGTATGAACAGTATTCACATCTGCAATAATAAACTGATCATTAAAATTCAGAAAAGAGGCAAATGAGACCATGTAATTTGTGACACGCATCCATTACAGAATACCATTCATCAAGTTCACATCTCAAACACTGAAGAAAAAAAAGACAACCAAATTAATGGTACATCTGGTGACTAAGGCTATCTATATCCAAATGACAAAGCTGCATACAAAATTGCTTCTACCCAGCAGACCGTAAATATGAAAGCTTGTGGTTACGATTTATTTCCTCTCCAGCAACTAGAGTTTGCAAGGTTGAAACTCGAGAAGTTACAAGAATCTAACAGAGTTTACAATAACTTGAAACTGTTGGATACTTTCAAACACGCTTTAAAAAACAAAACAAAACAAACAAAAAACCCCCACAACTTCTTTTTTCTTTCTTTTTGGTAGCAAACTTTTGTAATTTTGGCATCCACTGTAACTATAACATGACAGTAAGAAAACCTTATTAAGCTTACCTAATATTTGAATTTCACACTGAGAGGTAGCTTAAATGAAATCTTATGTAATGGCATCATATAGGAAGGTTTTATGACTTTTTTTGTGACTTTGTTCCTGTTCTTACAAAAGTGACAATTCCTATACAAGCAGCATTTTGGACATATTACTATAAAAGTTCTGGTATTTGCTAACCCAGCAAAGATATTCTTTCAAACATCCCTTTTGTGCTAGCAATCAAGCTTCAGCGTGCTACAATAGAGGACTTTGCCATAAAGCCAACACCAGTAGCCTGGACCTGTCAGCACTGCCCTGTTGACATAAAACAATGAACACTCTTTCCCAGCCTTCTTTACCCCAAAAAGGCAGGAAATACAGATGAATTTGTTTTAGTGTTTCATTTAGGCCACAGGGGGAGGGAAAATTGGAAAACATGCCTACCAGGCTTCTGCTTTCATAGTAACATTGATCCAAAGGGTTAGCAGGGCTCCAGTAACCTTCAAATGCACAGATACTTCTCTATCTGCTGCATATTGAGTGCACAGTATGTGGGGAGCTATAGGAAAAAAGCAGAGTTTATTACATTACTCAGTGCCTATACTCTCCATTATTGTGAACTTAAGTGGTATCTAATGCTCTCTCTAAACATGCAAACCTCTTTCTTTTTTTAAGGGACATTGAATAAACAGAAGAAATACCTCCAAAACTGAGTTTCCACGGCAGGACTTTATTATCCAGTTATAGCTGGTTTTGGAAAGTACATCATTTAGTGCTTTTGGAGAGGCTGTGGTTGGATAATAATTTTAAACTTATCCTATGCTGAGGTCAAGACTTCAAAAACCTAAGAACTGGGCAACTGGAAAGATCCTTTAAAATACATAAAATTCATTTTTTTTCATTTTATCATCTTAAAATGAAATTCGACATAGACAACACGTATGTAGCTAACATGGCTTTTATAGTTACATGTGCTCTCAGATGATGATTGTGTTTTCGGTAAAAGGAATTGTGAGTGTAATTCTTCTTACACAGCAAGGTGCCAAATGTATAGAGCAAAAAAAATCCATCTGATAATAAACCTTCTGTCCAATGACTACAGCTAACAGATGCAATGCAAATTATGCCATTCCACTTACTGTAGATTCAATTAGTTAGACAGTAAAAAGTGCGCAGTGCAAATGAGAGTGCTGTTTCCTAACCCTCTCAGAATATGAGAGCAGGAGGGGTGGTACTTGAAGGAGTAATTTATCAGTTTCAACATATTCAAACCATAGTATCATTCTCCTTTGTACAGTTTATATACTCTTGAACTTCAACTCCAGCATTTTTCTGTCCATCACTGACCACTGACCACAATTTTTTTAAAGTTTTGCAACAAGCCTTTGTTCCCACTTTGTGGTTAACTGACACTTAACAATCCAGAAAACTACTTGAGTTTTCCAGGTCCCCTCTTTAGGAATGTCATTTCTCTTACATCTAGCATGAGAGGCTCTATTGTTCTTGCTCACGTAATACAAACACAGAAAGGTTACTTCATGCTTCTGCTCCCAAATCCCTTCTTGCTTCACTAGGAAAGCTTTTTCAGTGAGGATTCACAAATAATCCTAAACGTCCCACAGCCAACAAAAGCAGTTATTCATTGTTCTTGTGTACCTAGTGCTCCACACACTCCATGGCAACTTGGTTACTTGATACCTTCCAAAAACAGAGGAAAAAGCCCACACAGTACACTACAGCCTTGGACTCTTGTGCCAGAGAGTGAAGCCAGCTGAAAAATGAGATCCCTCTAAACTTCTTGCCTCAGTTGGAAGTTCCAGCAGAAAATTCCTTTTGTCTCTTCATCTGCAGACAGGAACTTTTCCTACTGTGACTCACTTATTTTTTTTTCCTCTTCATTCAACCTTTGCAGAAGGGGGAATATTACTGTAGGGAATACATGGGGAGAAGAAATAAAGAACAGTGAACCACAGCCAGCTAAGATGAAAAGGCTGCCGCTGACCTCTGCAACCCTACCTGCCTCTAGAGGGGCTGCAGGACATAAGTATGACATATTGCCGACATGAGGCCAGAGTGGAACAGTAGAATTTGGCATTTCGGAGGCAAAAATGCAAGGGACAGTGGGTCTTTGACTGGAAGCAGAGGCGACGTCTCAATGAAGTTAAAGAACCCCTCCCTACTCTTAACAAGACCATCCATTACACTTTTACGATAGCTTTTGTAGCTTGTCTCTGTCCTCATAGCAGTTAGTCTCTCATATTCTGCTCTCCCAGAAATTCTGAATGTGGACTGAGTGTCCTGAAGAGGAGACAGTTTCAAGAACAAAGCCCACACTTCACTGTCCAGTTTCTGATGCCATAGAAATGACAAGTAATCAAAGGCAGCTTGAGGATCCCACTCACCTACTGGCTTAAGTGCTGGGTTTACCATTATTTTCACCTCTTCCTCCATAATGGCCACTCCTCAGAGAATCAAAGTGCCTCCTGCTAGAGGTTGTGAAAACACATCATCATGCATCCCCCAAGTTCCAAGACTCCAGTCTCTACTGCCATTTTATTAGTTTTACCCTCTGTTCCTGTGTCTGCAATCCGAAAAACCAGTACATTACACTGTTTTGTCTGGAATCCTTTAACTTAGCATGGTTAAAGTCATGAGGCTTTTTACTAGGTTATCCTATTACCTACATTTTAAAGCAGTGCAACAAAAAGCCCACATTTCTACAGAAACATGACCATCAAAACAGTCAGAGTCTGCAGGCAGATTTGCAAATACAAAACTTTTCACCTTCCAATTTCCCTTATTATGGGACATTTTACTGAGCTTGAGCAGAACTTCCAACCTGGCAGTGAAGCTGATCATTATATGGTCTAGGATACCATCAACTTGTCAACAAATACAGACCAGCACCAAAATTATAAGCACAAAAAAAGGAACATAAGATTCAGCAATGGAGTCATAAATTTACTCCAGTGAAAAGCAGTAGAAGTCCTGACCTATTGCTTCAGGCTCAAAGCTCAGGCATAAAAGTTTACACCCCCCCACTTACTCCAGATTTTAACAATACCTCTTTCTATGAATGCATGTTCGAAGAACACTTCCATCCCCTTGAAAAGCTGGTCACATAAGCTGGTCAGCAAAAACCAATTTTGAAAATTGAGCTGGTTTTGCCCCTGAAGCTGAAGAGCTCCAGACCTGCAGTCAACCAACTGCACTGCTTCAGCAGTCTTTACACAATGGGATCCCAACAGGCTGAATTAAGAACAACCCTACTAGAGCTTCTACCACCACAGAAGTCTCTCTGGAGCTTTCAAACGGACCCATTCAAAAGCAAAATGCCTAAACACAAGTGAGTCTTTTAATCATTTTTGTAGCTCCCTCTGAAAGATTTCCATCTTCCTCTGACTCATGTGTTTTGACCTTGTGCAGCTGCGGGAATTTGCTCCCTTCCCTCCCTCTCAAAATCCCTCCTGTTCCATGTGGTTGTCCTTCACTCTGAGAAGGCTCTATGTGTTACACAACAGGGTAGAACACATTCAGGCTGGAGCACAACTGTCACATCTTTAATTTTCCCACATTTCTAAAGTCCTGTGTCAGAAAAAAAAAAAGCTCTAAAGCAAACTTTTCAGTTTCTCTCAATAAATAAATAAATAGAAAAACAAAATTTCCCAGAGGCACAGATTCTATTCGTATTTTCTATTCAAAAGATTCTTATGCCAAACAGTTACACTGATGAGGAGAAACAGGGAGTCCAGAGGCTCTGTTCATACGGAATTGTTGCAGCTTTTTTTTTTTTTTTTGAGTAAGCAATTCTCAAATTCCAACTAAAAATGCAGGTCAGTATTTTACATAAATCACAGTTGTATCTCAAACCCTTTTACAGTGAGCAAAAACAGTTACATCATTCAGTTGACTTCTGGGAAACAAGAATTTAGTTTTAAGAAAACTCACTGACACTTCAAACATGGAACTAGACAGGTAAGTTAAGAAGAGATACGAAACATACAGACCACTGCTTCTGGAGTAGAGGAATTAAGAAGTTTCTCCACTTGATAGTTAATCAGGACAAGACATTTTTCATAAAGGAAACTCTTCTTCATTCACATACAAACTGTCAATAAATAAAAGCAAACAAATCTTCCTGATGATGGCTAACCTTCCATCATTGTGACAGAATTTCACTCCCTACCTCAGGCAAGAAGTAGAGGAATTCAGGACACAACCATTTTCTCTGAACAGCTGGCAAAATTTGGTAAGACACTGAAGCACTTGGGGTGTGGGGAACTTATTAGGGTATTTAAGACAAAGACTCCCTAAATATTGGAAGGCATAACTCCTGCTTGGAAGAAATAGCCTTAAGGGTTTTGAAATACCAGATACAAAGGCAAGAAAAGTTAGAGACAGGCAGGCAAAAACAAAGAGGTGCAAACAAAATCAAAAAAAAAGTTTGGAGCCTACATGAACTACACAAGAAACATCTTTGCAAGTACATAAAATATGAATAAATATCTAAAGAGATATATATTGGCCTCTTAGTTAGAGCTGTTTGGCCACTAACTAAGCCAGAAGCAGGAGATTCACACCACCATTCTAAGCAGACTAAATCACATAACTAACATAACACTTCAGAGCCCTCAGTAATGGGGGTTAGATGGAGTATTGGATAACTGGTGTTTGTTAGGTGTAGCAGCAGTTCAGTTTCTTCTACTAAAAGCTGAGGGAAGCAACAGAATAAAAGGTCAGATAAACTGTAGTAGTCTGAAATAAGACTTTTTCTTAGTGGGATACCTGGTTTGGAAGGTCTGGATGTCCCTAAGTACTGCAGGGATCTTTCAGTGCTTTCAGGGTATGGGCAGGAGCAGAGATGTGCTACAGGATACTACCAGTACTGTTTGCTTTTTAAAACTCATATATAAGGGTTTCTGGAATATTAAAATTCATCAACCAAATACGCAAAAGTGAAATCAATCAATATGGGATGAAATATTGTAATGTATAATACAATACTGCTACAATGCCAGATGAACTCTGTCTCACCATTTGTTCATACTTTCTCTCAAAGAGACAGACACATTCACACACCAACCACATAATACAGTATATGTAAAGATGTTCCAGTACCCAAGTGCTGTGTTTGGATAAGAACTTAGGTGGTGATACTATAAGTGGGCAAATAAAACTGAGCTGAAGTTGAGTCCAGTCATTACATTCACTATGGATTTCAAACTTTAGAGAGAAAAATGCAAGAACCAGAGACAGAAAGAAAACAAAATCACAGGCGGCTACAAAGAACATCAGATATTATGCAATCAAATGCAACAATGAATTACGCTTTTACAGCAACATTTGATACAAAAAACCCTCACAAGGTTTTGCATCTTCCTTTTTCTTTGAAGGAAACAAGAATAAACCTCAGTATCACATAAACGCTGTTTCTCTTGAACAAAAAAATAAAAGATAAAAAAATACATTGTTACTCCTCTGTTTAAACTTTATTTACAAATAACTGGGTATTTCTAATCTAGACATAAAAGCTCTTTCCATGATAAATGGCAATGACCTATGGATGATCTGAGCCCATGTCTCACAAAAAAATACAATAGTTTTGCTTGGTATCAATAAACATTTTAAAATATACTAAATTTTGCCAAGTGTTACAATCATTGTCCAAACTGAATAGTAGTCTGAGTGCTGAACGAAGTGCATCAACAGAAATAGTAAATTTTAGTGTAACATTTCTTTGTCACTCACGATAGCCAGTTATCCTTGCAAGTCATTAAAGCAAGTATCACAGACTCGGACAGGCTTCTTAGAAGAAGGAGTTAAGGCATTCTTTGCTGAGCACTCAGCACAAAAGATATTTCCACACTGTCTACAGTGATGCTGTGAAAGAGAAGAAACATACATGCTGAACATCAATAACAGGGCATCAATTACACCAAGTCAACTCTCATGTTTCAAAAATTTGTATGCATTTTCAAATAGTAGCTACACAGCACGCAGAAGGGCATATGAGTAAATCCTTGCTAAAGCATACAGGAGTAAAATATTCAGCAATGCTTCACTGAGTCAGGAGAATACATCAGTTTCAGAAATTGAGTGAGGTTCGTCCTCCTCTTGAACTTGTTCTGGTCACATAAAATAAGTTCTTCTTACATGTAACTACCAGCTCTCACATTGTAAAGTATCCTTGAATCAAAGGACCCACCAGCCTTTGTTCAAAGGCTACCCAAAGAACATCACTGAATTAATGCAGGCCAGGGGGAGTCATGTAAGACCAAGTCAGAAAGCTCTGCAAAACGAACTTCACAAACACCCCTCATCTAATTCATTATCAAGTCACTTGTTGGAGTGATGGTAATCTCTGGATGAAGGGCAGACCCTGTCAGTTGAGGGATGCTAACATCTTAGCTGACAACAGGTGTTTTTACAAAGAAGGCCTGACTACAGACCGAAAACACATCCAGTTGTTTCTTCTGTTTCATGTCTATTTAGTGTTTAGAAATATATAGTCACAAAGCACCAGATGATGGTGATACCTCATATTTTCACACATACCTAATTTCAAACAATTTAAACTCCTCTTATACCCATAAATCTAGATCAGACTGGTTATAAATACGTTTTCTGTAAATACCCTTAAAACAGTGTAATTTTGCTCGCTTGCTCAGGGGATTGAAGGATTTAACACTTTTTATAAAGTGATGCTGTTAAAATGGAAAAATAATCCCAAATAAAGTAAGCTCCACAGCCTTTATTTTTAATACATTAAGGCACTGCAAACAGTAACTGTATTCTGAGATGTATTGAGCATCACAGCACTATTTCCTGAAGTTCGCATCCCATCCAAGAGTTCCAAAACAAAAGAAAATCCTCACAGACACACAGTAAAACATACCTACCCTTCTTACTGTCACCGAAAAGCCTTTTCCACAGGCCATACAATTCTGTACCTCATTGTCTTCTGCCCACTTCCTGTTGAGAGCTTGGGTATGTTTGATCTATATAGAATATGTAAAAAAAGCAACATTTTTTCTTTAAATGCATGTCTAATTCCCACTAATATCCTCTATTTCAACAGCACATACTACTCATTGCAGTATAAAAGCACCAATTTTGTCATGATACTCAGGCCTTATATATGCTCAGAGAGAAAACCTTCCAAGTTTCAAAATTACAAGCAGATTTAAGAACCCACAAACAGCAGTATGGTCCTCATACCCTACAAACATAGTATCTTAATTCACTCTAGAAAAGTAACCCACCACCAATCTGACAGAAATTTAAAATTCTCATTAAGTTCCCAAAAAGTGACTCAACAAGTTTAATAGTTACAAATCAAATTCTACCTGTAATGACTGGTTTTCTCGGCCAAGTTCTTGCATTGCCGCAGTTGTGTTGTCCAGCTTTTTCTTCATTTCTACAAGTTTGGCTTGAAGCTTTTCAATTTCTCCCTCACTTTTTATACACCTGAGGAAAAATAATAAATAGTCAGCTCAAGCATATAATGCAATGTACACTGCCTTCTTTGGGCATGTTGTCATGTCTGAGAAGCTACTCCCATAAAATCCAGTCCAAAAAATCCTTGCTGTGAAAAGTACTTGGATGTCTTGACTAGAAAAATATTCTGCTGTAACAATCAATTTATCTATCACCGCTCCTAAGTATCTGTGCCTTATTAATACCTGGAGTTATTCCCAAAACCAAAAAGGGACAATGCTGAATGCAGACCATAAACAGCAAACCCCAATAAATATGCCTGTGCAACAGGACCCTCTCACAAACCAGCTGCTGCAGATCAGGTCAAACATCTGAGTAAAAAAGAAACCTTCTTTTAGCAATGCCACCTCCCATTAGCTGAAATTCAGTTAACTGCTGAAAGACAAATTTCAAAGGGTGTTTTTCTGCCAAGCTGTAAGCAGCTACTGGATGAGTTCAGCACAGCAAGTGATTGCCAAAGAAAGAGGACCTCATCTGAATGATCCCATCCTTTCCCAAGGTCTCTGCTCAAAAGACCAATCAACAAGCTTGATAGTACTGATAAAAGTTTTCCACTCTGCCTTCCCCAAACATGTCAGGAAATAAGGACAAAAAAAGTTTCCTGTCTCACAGGCGTTTCTTCTACTCTGGTAATTGCAGCATTCAGGTAACTCCCTCTACCTTTCATGCCTCCTGCTGCCTGAAGGAAAAGCACTCTGTTTACCAAAGACTTAAATGCATTGCAGAGACAACAGCAGAACTGGAGAAAAAAAGACTGTTGGTTTTTAGGAGGAAGAAAATGCCACCTTTGTGAACCTTAGTCTACCTAATCCAATTACACAGTCTCCTAACACTGAGTAGTGGGCACACCTAGAAGTTCCTATACAAATTCTGAGTTACTGAAGGCATTAAGGGCTCTGTTCCAGGCTTCTGGATGACAAGTGCACCTATTCTAATTGAATCAAGGCCTAAGAGCCTCAGAACGATGCAGAAACATAGTTAGAAGTTCTCTCTGCCATGCTTCACAAGGTTCACGCAACAGATCAGATGAGAAGCCACAATCTACATACTTGAAAACTAAGAGGAGTTCAAAGGATTTTGAAGGCTTTTATGGATAGGCATAAATCTTTGAGCACAAGCACAGAGCTGTGGCTTTGGTGATACGTAAGACCCTGATAACCTGCCTTATTTTCTACAGAACAATCACCCTGTCAAGGCCCACAAAGAGAACAGTTTGACCCCAACACCCCTTGCTGTGCTTTGGTAGGGATGACATAAGATTGCACTCTGGAAACTGCACTCCCAGCCCAGGCAGTAAGAACAAACACATGTTTAAATAAAGCATACACAGAGAATCCAGAATCAAATGTGAAGCTATCAGTGTGAGGCTATCCATTTCTCAAACTACGCTGCCACATCCCGATGACCACAGCTCACCTCTCCAGCAATGCTCTTCTCTCATCCTGATTATTCTGCACTGTTGCTTCCAAGACAGCAATGTCCCCACGTAAATCATCCGTCTGTTTCTCCAGCTCACTCACTCGCCTCTGACTGCTTTGCCACTCTTTCTTCATGGTAGCCAGGTTTTCATTCAGGGCTGTGACTTGCATGGTGAGCTTGGTCTCCTTTTCCTCATGTTTCCGTTTTTCCTCTTCTTTGTCTTTTTTCTCTGTGTGCTATGAAGACAGTGGAAAAATGACAAACAAGTTTCCAAGCATTCTTTCCCTATTCCCTATATTTAATTGAGGCAAAGAATCTTACTGTAATAGAATCACTAGTTTTATTCAACAAATCCTACTAGACAAGGCTGTCATCTCACTGAATTTTCCTACACTATTAAATGCCTCAAAGATTTTTGTTCTTGTCATTTAAAAATCAATGCAATGTGAAATTCAAGTCAACTCATTACTTCATTTCTGTCCCTGGAAGAATCCAAAGGCATATTTACAAAACAACAGTCTTATACTCTTTAACATACTAACCAGTTTGGCTTCAATTTCAGCACATTCTTTCTTCAGCTCCTCTTCTCTCTTTTTCAGCTGATCTATGACAGTTTGTTGGTTTTTTTTTTCCTGTTCCAGAATTGAATTCATACTATCTATTTTGCCCTGCAGTTCTAATTTCTGTTGAATCAACAGCTGGTTTGCATCCTTGAGATTTGTCACATCCTGTTAGGATACAGAGTTCAATGTCAAAGTAGCAACAATGAAAGTATAAGAGGATTTAAATTTAAAACTACTGTAAACCTTTCCTCGGAGAGGAAGCAATAGTTTTTAGTTTTATCACTGGAAGAAAGGGTGATTTTATAGAACAAAGTATCAGTGATTTTCATGATCGAAGATTTTAGAGTTATACCTATATTATTATCAACATTCAATTTTTAAAATAATTTTAATGCATGTTTCTCCTAAAGTAGAGAGGAAGATCTGTTGAATTGTTTTCTACAGGGCTTTGAAAAGATGCATCCATTGTCATTTTCTAGGGACTGTTCTAAAATGTACTTCACACCGTTCTCTGGTTGCAATAATGAAGTTAAGAACATCGTAATGACAAATGTAAAACCAAATGCTGATGGGAGAATGCTGTTTCTGTTAGTCTTAGATGTATAAAAAATTAGGCTCTTTTTTTAAGAAAGCAGGATGATATGCTTGGTTTTAAATAATAATGGTTTTACTTGTTCTTCCATAACTGAACACAAAAAGTCCTGAGGTAGAACAGTTAGTTAAATTTATAGTAATTGTTTTCCTTAAAATCACACAGCCAAGCATTCACAACACAAATTAAAACCAAACCAAAGGCAAAGAAGGAAACATAACCCCAGAACCAGGGGATGACCTACAGACACATCCATTCCATGGCAGGAGACAAGAAACAAAATGTACGTCTTTAGGAGACAATTACTGCTTCTGTCCAAGTGCTTGTAGGGAGATTAAGAAACTACTATTAAGTTGCCATTTATGTGCACACATTTTATATACATCTTTATAAAATTTATTCTTTAGAATAGAGATTTTAGGAATGTCAAGAATTAGAATACCTTTCCCCAAGCACAGATTGCTTGGGAGAAAAAAAGTACAGACTATCTAAAAATAAGAGACTATTTTCTAAACAATGGAGAACAAAAGAACATCTAAAACTCATAGGTTAATTTTATTTTCTTTTTATTAGGGCATATGGAGTGTACCTGCATTTACACCTGTGCAGCAACTCAAACTCCGTGTGCTTAACAGATGCAAACATAACTACTAATACTCCATTATGGAAAACACAAACTACAGCCTTTTAGGAGTGTTCGTTTCTGCAGAGACTAAAAAAATGGAATATGTAGAGTGTGGAAAGAAACAATTCATTTTACTGAAGACTAAAAACTGTTCAGTTAAAGCCTCCTGACTTTTACCCTTTAGAGAGTTCATTTGATTGTTGCAACTTTTGGAAGAATTTGTCTTTTTGTGAGGCTCCTGACATTGTTTCCTTCCCAACTGTGACTTTTTAAGACATCTTAAGAAACCACAGCACATTAAGGGAGTTTCAACTCTACCACGCATCCTTGAGAAGTACCATATGTGCCTAGAATATCTGGAAAACTTCACTATTCTGGAAATCTTTTCTTCATTTCAGAACAGTCAAGCAAGGGTATGCAGAGCCATTTACAGCTGAACTGAAGAAAAGCCAGGCCATAAAACCCATCCTGAACCTAAGACAAGTTATGGGCTCCACCTGGCCCACTGGGAACCTGTGCTCAAGGTTTATCACTAATCAAGACATCATTGTGGAGGAACCTCAATGAAATCTGCCCTTCAGTTCCCTTACCTGTAATACTGATATTTAGAGCAACCATCTTTGCAAAGCCATTCCAGATAACATCTACTGAGTAGGCACATATTTCTCATCAGATAACCAAACACATGA
The DNA here is from genome assembly GCA_013396735.1 of Grallaria varia. Taxonomy (NCBI): domain Eukaryota; kingdom Metazoa; phylum Chordata; class Aves; order Passeriformes; family Formicariidae; genus Grallaria; species Grallaria varia. The sequence goes on along the minus strand of VWZG01001067.1, from coordinate 56,695 downwards.
AGAAGACTCAGTTTGTCTCAATGTACCTTCTCAAATTCTTGCTTGCAGGATCTAAGCTCTTCACCCAGCTTAGCACTTTCTTTTTCGAGTCTACTCCTTATTTCCTGGAGCTCTGTTGTTCTACATTTTTCATTAGCCAAGTCCTTTTCTTTCAAAATCTTCAAGAGAAAAAAAAAAAAGGTGCTAGAAAAGTTACTTCCTCCAAGTTCACAAAATAAAGAAACAAACCAATCAAAAAACATCCAGGGCTCAAAACCTACCTGATGGCTTTGATATTATAGGGAAACAACTGCCACATATCTATCTACAGTTCGTAGTGCAATCAGCAACATGTTTGCAACGTTAGATTTAGAGCTAATAATATTTTCCCTCCTGTCTGACCTCTCAGAACAAATTATCAGGCTATTTTGAACCAAATTCACTACAGCTGTCTCTTAAAAGTCTTTTCACCAGACGTTCAGTAAAATTGTCATTGTTATGCACTACAAGAGTGTTATGCTCTCAAATTAAAGATGTAATGTGGATGTGCCTGTGTGAAGATTTCAAAACACAGAGGCATTTACCCTGTCATTCTGAAGATCCTGTAACATTTTAGTCTTCTCTCCCAGCTGCTGCTCTTTCTTTGATGCATCCTGCTCCAGTGCAGACTTTGCTTTCTTCAGTTCCTGAATCTGCTGATTACTGCTAGCAATACGATTTCTGCTGGAAACTAATTCTTCTTGAGCTAGAGCAAGTTTTTCTTCTGTGGACTAATGACAAAGAGAGTTCTGCACATTATCTATCAGTGTAAGAGCTTCAGATACTGAACAGCGACTTAAACATTTTTCAGGTGGAAAAATTGCTACCAAGAGTGTAACATTTAGCTTCAAATTGACAAAGCGTGATTATAGAAACTTCTAGTTTACAAGGTTACCCTAACGAAAAAGAAATCATCTCAGCATCATTTCCAGGAGCAATACCTTACTATACACATTCCAGCTTGCATCCGTCCACAAAGAACAGCTGAAAACATGCAGAAGGGCAGAGAACAAAAGGTGACTGATAAAAAGAGAATGAACTTGGATTTGCTCACACAAATTTATCTTATTATCTAGGCAAATCAACTGTTCTATAACTCTAGACAGTTGTTATTTAAGAAGCAGTGAGGCTATTGGGTGAAGATTTCAAAAGTCAATCAATGCTATTTTTTTACCAATGACTTAATAAAGTGTAAGGACAATTGTAAAATTTTTGAAAATTCTGAAGTGAAAAGTACAAGGTAAAAATGCTAATGTCAAGAAAACATGCTTCACAGTTTCAGCTCTATCACCATTTCACACGTGAACTTTAAACATCCATTCAGAATTTACAGATTATATCTTCATTTGCCTTCAACTCTCCCCACTACCTAGAAAAAGAACTCTGATTTATCTCTCGGAAACAGATCACAAAATCCCAGGAAACAACCCAAAACTCTCACCCAAAGCCAAAGCTCAATCTATTTTCTCACAGAAAAGTCAAGCTTTGGGGTTCTTCTTGAGTTAGTATTCTGGAGGTTATTTTCTTAAACTTCTATCTTAGGTAAGGACTAATGCCACTTTGTAGAATTCTCCCTCACATAGAACCAATGAAAAAAAACCCCAAAGCATCAAACACACTCATCTTCCACTCCTCCAAAATACTGGTATTTTGTGGAAATTTTTGACCCTAAGATACAGAATGTGAGCTGAGGAGATTTATTATTAATAATAAGTTTACTGTTTTCAGTGCAGCAGTAAGGATTTAAATTCTTTCAAGACAAACTCAATTCTTTATGAAGCTCTTACTTAAATCTTGATCAAACTTCTTGTAGAAGGTTAGTGATTTTAAAAGGAACTATAAGTACAGCTTTGAATTCAATTATGCACATGCTTTAGCCACTCCTATGTTGATTTAAAAACAATTGGTTTCTGATGCCTCATGACCCTCCCTTGTAATATCCAAAGTATTTTGCCTGTAGAGTCAGTCTTAGTTTGAAACAGCAATGATGGAACACTGCTGGTTCAACATAATTTTGAACAATCCCCATGGCTCTTAAAAAGCTCACACTGGCTTTTAAAATTAATTTGCAGACAAATGACTTTATTTGCTTTCTGAGTTTACTACTTAACACTTTGTAGTTGTTTTGTCAGAACTTTTTGTAAGCAAAATAGGAGGTGCTTTTGCAGTTTCAAGGTTTCATCATGATGGGTCTTTCAGAAAGCAAAATTACCCTCCTTGGCTCCACTGTGGGCAGTGGAATACGGTAATTGCTAACACTGAGAAAGGATAGGAAGTCTAGCATCATCATATAACATCTTCACAGGAAAATCCAATAGTCCCTGCTGTTTTAGAAAAAAACATAATAGAGCCACAGCCTTTATTCAAATTTGTTTCCAGCAGAAGAGATGTGGTTACATCAGATGATGAAATTTGATGAAGTGGATAGTGACACTCAAATTAAAAGCATCACATAGAGGGTACATCTCTCTCAACCCACCCCTGCAAAGTGGCTACACTGTACAGGTTATCTCATTATGTCTATACCTCGACTGAGACAAGGAACAGGTAGAGAACAAAAGAGGTAAATTAGTACTTATTTTTGCAAATAAATAAAAATGCTAGCTTGACTGGTACAAAGTTTAAAAAAATAAAAAAAAAAAAGAAAATATCACAGTCTGATTCACTACAGCTTGGGCTGTGACAGTGCAAATCACAGTGGCAACATCACAACTGGTCCTAGCGGAGTGGCAGGACCCAGATTTATTCCACCTAAATGAAGTGCACAGATGAGCATCAGAGCCTGTGTGCTCCCTGATCCCAGTTCACAAAGACAGACATTAAATTATTCACAGATGCTAACCTGATCTCTCTTCACTTTCTAAGAAGAAGAGTTTGACTGTGTGCAACTTAGGCTCCTGACTCACAGACCTGAGGTTTGGCAGCATGATATTTGTTCCAGAACAATCACTAAATAGATGCCGACAGCAATACCAATACTGGAGACAAAGAAACATTCTTTTGAGAACACAGAAGAGACCAGGTCTGACTACAAAAAGCACAAATGCCAAGACTCAAGGATACTTGGCAGAGCTCAGGAGATCAGATTCACAGAAAATGTCCTTGTACTAACTCAAAATCGATGCAAAAACAACACTTAGCACTTTTCAATTAACTCTTCTATATAAAAAATGCCTTTTTCATAAAAAAAATATTTTGTGTGTATATACACATATGTATGTATTTGTATAAACACATATGTATATACAAAAACTATGTAGTGGTTTTATCAAAAACTATACCTTTTATTAGCACTCAAATCCTATTAGTCTTAAATGTATAAAAAATTTGGCTCTTTTTTTAAGAAAGCAGGATGGTATGCTTGGTTTTAAATAATAACGGACAACTTCTTTTTCCAGTCACAAAGACAAAATCTGCATATGTAGTTACTGTTAGAGACAGTACCTTTTTAAACCAAAGTGAATTTGCAACAACTAGTATCCATAAAATTATAACTACACTCCCACGGTCTAATTTTGTTACAACACTGCTCCTGTTTCCTCTGCAGGACTTAGAACTTCAAAGTTTGCATCTGGCTACAGCTAGGGAGCTCAGACGTTCTGCTATGGAAGCAGAAGCTCAGGCTCAGCCGCGCTGATGGCACTCCAGAGAGAACTGCCTGCTCCGCAGCTCAGGCAAAGCTGTGCCTCCAACTGCAAAACTTCCCCGAAGCACTTGCTCCCTTCCCAGTCTCACCTCTGTCTCCCAGCCGCAGATGAGCCATGGATCCCAGCAGTGATATTCCCAACAGACGCCAGCAGATGGTGCTCTGAGTACAGCTCAACTACTGCCATGCCCCGCTATGAACCAGGAACCAGCATACCCTATTCCTGTCACACACACACTTTACAGCCTTTCATGATCCATCCCCACACCTAGAACCTTGGGCAGGCCAACAGCATGGTGCTACACCACGTGAGAATATTTGAATTTTTCCTTTTAGTATTTTTAACTAAAGAAAATGTAACATTGCCAGGATCTCACTATATAGCCCAGCCATGCCCGTGTCCTGGACAACGCTGGGCTTCAGACTGTGCTGACTCAACACAGCTGTGCGAGGAGCTTGTAGCTCTGCTGAAAATTCTGCACTGAAAGACACCCAAGTCGAATCTACACACACACAAGTTTTAAAAACTTCTACTACTGCCTACTAAGAAGACTAAAACCAATCTAAAGCCCAGCTCACCTATCAGCTTTGGTTCCAAACTTTAACCAAAATACACAGCTTCGGCTCAAGTGAGCTACTTCTATGAAGTAACTTGCAGAAGGAAAAACATCATTCAGACAACTAACTTTGAATAGGACTGTGAAATTCTACCATGAAGTTCTGCTAACTTGAGCAACATTTTGATATTCGGCTCTGAAGACTAACACTATGTCACACTGAGGCTGTCTGTGGCTTTTCCTTTATGGTCTTCTAAGACAAGTTATCACTGTTTCTTTAGCTTAATATTGCAGTGGGGCAGCACAGCCATGATTAAAGATCAAATCCCTACCTTTTCCCTCTTCTACATTTTCCAGAAGAAAAAGTGGCGGCAATCAGATCTCACTAATTCTAATTAGCATGTGGCTTTTAATTTTTTTTTTAAATCAAGCAGCCTCCAAGCTGGTACATCACTTTAGTACCTAGAACCCAAATCTCTAGGCTCCACAGACACTTAACATAATAAATCAAGTTACCTGACTGCTTGTCTTAAAAGTCTTGTTTCTCCATTGTCATCACCTTATTTTACCTTTCTGCATAGATGCTCTCTCTCTTTCTTGCTGCCATCCCCATCAGGTTTAAAAGCATGTCCTATTTTATACTTGCCAGAACTAGAGGTCATCAAGCTGCTTAAATAATAATTATTCAGAGTGATTTTTGCATCACTATTTTGGGACACTTTAATGAAAACTATTTAAAAAAAAAAAAAACAAAACACAAAAAAACCCCCTACCACCAATTAAAAAAAAAAAAATTTCTGAGCACATCCAATGCTTTTACAGGTCAGCGCGTTACCAAATGTTGGTTTAAATGCATTACAGGAAATAAACTCACAGATGTACATGAGCTATAGTAACAAACCAAAAGGAAGAGTGTGTTTAAATCACCATTGCTTATGAATCATGCCGAAGTTCTTCACAATTTAACATTTTAATTCAACCATACTGCACTGAAAGTAAAGCTTCTATAACCTGCAGGGAAACAGAGCAGGCAATCTAAAAGTACAGAGGAGGAGTAAGTCTAATAAAATTGCAATGGCCTATATGTAAATGAGCTATTTCTCTTTTTCTTAAAATAACTCGAGCCTGGAGTTTGGCTAGGGCTCCACAGCTCACACAGGCCTATGTGAAACAGCCACAAGACCTTTAAGGGTTTAAGCAGTGAGGCCGAAAGGCCCACCTTTGGGGGAAAGGGAACTATAAAATCAAAGCAGGGAACAGTGAAATCTAAGCAGTCACCACATGCTTCCTTTATATATAACAAAGCAAACAGAAGCTGACATCTAAAGCAGATCAGATGATCAGTCCTCTCCAAGCATCTATTTCTCTCCATAAACTTCAGAAGAGCCTAGAACAACAGTGTTAGACATGGACAAAGCTGCAGTGGGATTCATCTGGAGTGAAAAGTGCCAAAGCTGCAAATCTTGCCAGCAGTCAGCCAGTCTCTGCAGCACAGTATGTCCTGAGACTAACTGGAGCATTGGCTTAATACCGACATGAAGGAGAGGGCCAGAAAAAAAGGCCAAAAAACACCTTTGCTGACTCTACTCTCAGCAATACCTCTTTGAAGGCACTGCACACTAATACAAAACAAGATAACTTCACTGTAGGAATAGCAAAAACTTCAAGGACTAAGTTCAGACACTTGCATTCCAGGCAGGCCTCTAAACCTACTGTTTCTGTTAGTTTGACATCTCTCAACATCTACAATCAGTCAGGAAAATTCCAGTTAGATCATCTAGAATATAGCAGTTACTTACATGCTGGCAAACCTTTCTCTAATTAGCTATGATGTTTAAATTAGTTGAAAGCAACAACATATAACAAGAAAAAGCAACATGAAAAAAATAAGTCTTAAAGATATATAAAACTAAATCACCTTGCACAAATGCAAGGGTATTTCAGGCAACCTGGCAAATACACTTAGCTTTAAATTAGTTTCAGGATATTCTTTGTCCCAGGGGAAGGGAATGAACAGCAATAAATTCTATATATAGCAGAACACATTTTTTTCACCTATTCAGTTCCTGCATTGTTTCTTGGTCTTCAAAATGAATATAAACATCTAGTGAGTCACATATGACATTAAAATGACTACAAGTACCTTAAGGTCTTGCCTGGTAGCCAGCAGCTCTGACTCTTTCCCATAAAGATCCAGTTGTAGCTTCTCCATGTTTTCTTTATGTTTATCATGGGACTTTTGTAAGTCTGCTAGCTTGCCTTTCTCTGCTTTAAGCTCCTGTGCTGACAAAATAGACTGCTGTTGTAGTTTATTCTCCAGTTCTGCCTGAAACATAAGAAGTTTTAGTTAAAGTTACAGACAATAAAGTCAGCTTAAGCATTTCAATAAACTGCATTTCTACTGCAAGATGAGAATTTTCTCCTCTTATGAAATAGTAGTTCAGTAATCTGATGTTTGTGATTTTACAGTAGTATCTTGTAACTAATTTAACAACAAAATTTAATTTGTGACAAAAGACTAAGTGAAACAGATTAAGATCAAACATTAAAAATTGGAATAATGCTTCCAAGGCTGCTGGTTTTGGCTGAGGTAATTTTCTTCACAGAAGCTAGCATAGGGCTGTTTTGGATTTATGCTGGAAACAGTGTTGACAACACAGGGATGTTTCAGCTATTGCTGAGCAGCGCTCACAGAGAGCCAAGGCCTCTTTTGCTTCTCACACCACCCCTCCAGCAACAAGTCTGGAGGTGCACAAGGATTTGGAAGGGGGCACAGTGAGACAGCTGACCCCACTGACCAAAGGGATATTCCATACCATATGGCATCACAGTCAGCATATGAAGCTGGCGGAAGAAGGAGGAAGGGGAGGGACATTTGGAGTGATGGCATTTGTTTTCCCAAGTCACCGAGCAGCTCTGAGGTGGTTAGTTAATGGCTGGGGTCAAACCACAACACTAAGACCTAATGTTTCCACAGGCTGTCTCAGGCACAAATATGACCATGCAGCATGGGGAGCCAAAGCTGGAGCCACATTTAACAGTGCGAGGCATACAGCAGAACATTCCCTAAGGTTGTAATAAGACATTTGAACTCTTTCCATTGTGGTTCATGAGTTTCATACTGTCACTAAGATAAATTCTTTTGGTGTAATAGGAGAAGACTTGGTCTAAAACTGCCATGGACATTAGAGTTTGTCTAAAATACTCACAAAATTCTACTGCTTTACAAGAAAATGGCAGTTCTCACATCAAAGCCTGCTCCTGAAGCAAAAAAATCCACATTCAGCTAATTTTATCACTTTATTGAAATTCAATTCCTATGGAATTCATATTTCAGCACAGGTTCTTTTTATTATTGTTGTTGATGCTGCTGTTTCTATCTCCAACAGCATCTGAAGACTCATTTCCACATCCTGACTTTATAATTTCCAACACGACTACAGCAAACACATTTTATCGCAAAGATATTGACATAAAAGCTTCAGTATTTCTCAGATAAATTTACCCTCATTTTCTCATAGGAATAAGAGACGATGGTCTTACCTTTTCTAAAAGGGCAGTTTTTAACTCAGCTTGCAATGTCTCACTATGTTTTTTCTTCTGCTCAAAAGATTCCTTTAACTCTCTCAGCTTTCCCTGGAGATGTTGCTCACTTTTTTCTTTGTCCTTCAGAAGACCCTGGATTTCCAGTACTTGTGCTCGTGTTGAATCAAGGTCTATCGACAACTGCTTAGAAATCTATATTCAAAAATATTAAATAACTGTATAAAATTTTAATTTAAATCACTATCTGTATATGCTGTACACCAAACCAGACCATTCTACAGTGCCACTGCTGCCTCAGAGATACGTGGTTGAACACTGGCAAGCAGACTTTAAGAACTACTATAACACATTAATCTGTTATTCCCAATTTACTACCCATAGACTAACAGCAGTCTTTTTTAACCATTCTAAATTAAGATCAGGCAACTTTTCTCATACCAGCAGTGACCTGGGCTCTTCTGCTGCCAACTGCAGCATATACCTAAGTCATCCTCCTGCACTTTACACAGCACCATGGTGCTACTGCTGAACCAGAGAGGAGCCAGGGGAGCAGCAGCAGTACTCACAGAATAAATACCATCACACCTGCACACCCTCAAAGGCTCTTGCAGACAGTAAGAGTCCATCACAGTTCACCAAATTACATCCACTGATCATATCTTTTCTGATTCCTTTAGGGAACAGACAGCTTGGTTAAAGAAATGAGAATAGACTTGTCCTTCAGGTTGCCAGCTGGACTACATGATTTAGCAGTCTGAATGCTCATCTTCAAAAAAAGAAGTACATTTGGTCCTTATGAAGTCACAAGCAAGTGACTCACACAAGTTTGAAAAAGCAATTCACTCCTTGAAGGATACCTGAAAACTCCCTGACAACCACACAGAGAACATACTGAATAAGCTGAGAATAAAATAGATATAAGGATATGAGATAACAACTTCTATTGTATGGAAGTACAAAAAAAACAGGGACACAGCGATACCAAGTAACTGTTTCACTAATGAAAAACCCTGAATACCTAAAATCCCCTGCTAAGGTATGTGGGGCACAGAAAACTAAGACTAAAACCTGCATTTTAAAGCCTCATATTACCATCTAGGAAATTTTTAGTATCACCTTATTTCAGTGCCCCAGGTAAGTTACAATTTGAGAACTGAAACCTCTTCATCTCTCATCAGTTCCAGCAGGTGAGACTGAAAATGTATCTTTATTTATTACTATTGGTTCCCACATTTATAAAACTAAGTAGACAACTTACCCCCTCCTTTTTTTCCAGTGAGTTTTTCAGTTCATTCCTCTCTTTAGCTACAGACTCTGTTTGTATCTGGAGTTGGTGTTTTAATTCTTGGCAAGATTTTTCCTAAAAAAACATAAGACAAGGAATTATTCCTGTTAGCTTCTAAGACCGAGCACCAAGTATTTTTGCAGGATCTACAAAGCCTTGAAAAATAATGCTTTCGTTTTTCAGTGGAAAATCTTTCCTTCTCAGCTGTAGACATATTTTTAATTCAAAACTTTAAGTGGCAAATCTAAGCTGAACACAGCTGATCCCCTGTACTAACAAACTCAGCCATGTGCCAAGAGTTTTTCTGATGAGGGACAGTCTCCCTGTTTGAAGCTGTGGTTGGCAGCCCTTCTCCTTCTTATGGGAAGCAGTAGGCTCATCACTCTCCTCAGGACCGAAAACTGTCATATTCCAAAACTCATAGTCAAGTACATTTGCAGGACTTGCATGCAAATACAACTACATGTTAAGCCCAAATATATGCCAAAAGACATATAAAACAGTGGTGAGGCTTTAAAGGACTACAAAATTAGAAGTAGAATCTGGACTCCTAACTTTAAATCTCAGCTGGGGAGAAAATTCTTTTGAGATTTTAGGAGAAATAAATATTTAAACAGCAGTAACTAAGAAAAGCAAACAGAAGAGCTTATCTTTAAAAGGTGAATGAGTAAAGGAAAAAATGTTATCTTTAACTATGAGCAGGTTTTTTTTAGGTAAGAATAAAAGCAGCTCTGAATGGGTTCTGGGAAATGGTGAGGTATAAGATGAGGAGAGTATGAGAAAGCCACCCCTACCATGTCTGAGGCAAGGGTCAGAAGAACAGTATCTATAAAACACATATTCATGTAGTACCCATTCATATTACCCACAAGGCAAAAGAAGTATATTTTAAGGCTAGTGAGAGCTAATTTGCTTTACTATAATAGGTTGCTCTGGTGGTCAAGCACTTGTTATACCAGCACTTGTGAGATCTTCCTGAAACTCAAACAGTTCTAGTACTCTGATAGTACCTTAAGCTAGGCATTTCCCCAAATGACAGACGATGTCACTCTCTATGCCTGCAATATGCAGCTTTTCAGCATGTCCAGACAAGTGCACAGGAAGTTCTACACACAAAGACTTAAGAAAAGAAACTAAAATGGCCTCAGAAAAGTAACATCTATACAATGTCATTTTAGCAAAGGTTCTATAACTTTGTGTTGTTATAATACAGCTGATATATTTTTTAAAAGGAGGACATTTCCCATCAAATTGTTTCACCACTTGTCTCCATTTAGTTTCTTCACTATGTTAAAGGCAGGTAGTTGGAAGAAAGGATCCTGTTACATGATATGACTGATGTTTACGATTGTAAACATCCAGACAAAAATATAAGGTAAGAAATGCAAATGAACTACTAAAAATCACAATTTGTTATTTCTTACAGTAATTAATTTCCAGGCATTGTCATATGTACACTGTTTTCAGATAGAAGGCAAAGTCATTTTATCAGATTGTAAATACACCAAATTTAATGTCTAATTAAAGAATCTACTAACCATTTCTGCCATAGCGGCTTTTCCTCTTTTAATTTCTTTTTCTAATTCCTCCTTTCTTTTTTTGAAGGATTCAGAACTTTTCAAGAGCTTATCTTTCGTATCTGCAAGGTCCTTTAACAGAGTATCCTTCTCTAATTTCACTTGCTGCAGCTCTGATGTGGCTGCTTGCATTTTACAGTCTAATTCCTTAAGCTGTTTACTTGTATCTTGATTTGATTTCTCAAGATTTTGTTTGAGACTGGTCTTTTCCTCCTCCTGCTTTGAAATTTGCTGGTTTGCTTGGTCAAGGGCCTCAGATTTCTTCTGCAAATCAAATTTAGCATTAGCCATCCTGCAAACACAAAGAGAGAAAAACCACATTTTTTAAAGTTCTTCATGGGTTTGTTTGTATCATTAAGTATCTCTATTACTTAATATATTAACTGTACAACTACTTCAAAGCATACCTTTTTCATCCATGAGTATTATGTCCAGTGAAGACATAACAGCAACTCTAAAAACTAGCTTTCAGATAGGTCTTTCTTTCTCAACTATAATGAACAGAAAATATCCCTTTGATGCTTATGAATAAATTGCAAATTTGTATTTGAAAAAAGCTATGAAGCTATGCCTATTTAAACATGGACCTCACTACATGAAACCATTTAAACATTTAGCTGACAACAAGCACAATGAATAAACTGAAGAATTGTAGTGAATCACAGAGGTAATATGGCAGATGGAGTGAATGAAAACAGGTGGGAATAAAACACAGTTCTTGTAGCAGAACTGCACTTATCTATGACTTTACAGCATCACAGGGAAGAAGCAGAACATTTCAACTCCACTCCAAACCACTCTGGTTTTATGTCTGACTTTGAAAAGTACTACAACACAGAAAAGGCATACGCTTCTCTTGCTGATTCAAGCTGTTTACTCAGTTCTGCTGTTCGGAGGTCTAACGCTGTAGATTGCTGTCGCTGTTGCTGTAACTCCTGAAGAGCTTGTTCTTTACTTGCTTTAGCATCGAGAAGGTCAGCTTCAAGTTTCTGAGAACGAAAAATAAAAAGTTAGAGCCATCAGAACACAGCCAACAGAATAAAAATAGCAATAAAATGCAGAAGTCATCTATCCTATGAGCAGCATTTACTGCAGAAAGCAGTCACAATTCCCACACATCATCTACCCGTTTGGTTACTTTGTTATTTATATTTCATTATTTAGTTTCTGCAAATCTCTTGCTTCTCCAGAACTGAGCTATTTTGGTAAAACGTTCTGAAATTATGGTCAAGCAAGCATTTTACTGAAAAGTAGTAGATAAAAAGCTGTAACCTTTAGAGAGTCTATCCAAAACACCTATACAAAAAAGGGCCATGCACAGTGCTCAGCTCTGGGGCCGTGTTCTCAGCCACTATTGAGTAGTTTCAGCAGTTTCAAATGACTGCTGATTTACTTAAGTCTGCTGTTCTTCATATTCTTCATAGCAAACGCAGAGAAACGAACTACAGCTGTGAAGAAATCCTATGCTTGCCTGGAAGAGGTTTTTCTGGTGTTTTTCCCCCAGAGGTACTTGTTCATTCATGTGGAACACAAAGAAAAGAGAAGCCCTCAGCAAATGGGCACTGCTTAGACTTTTCAAGCTGTTTTACAGGCACTTGTGCTTGAACACAGTGACCATAAAACAAAATGGCCAAGTTTCTCCAGGAAAATTCCTGAGGGCTTTTTGTTTGCTGATTTTTTTCATACTTTTTTAAATGCCACACATCCAACTGGAATAATCTCAAAGAATGGCGACGATGCCAAGATTTTACACAGAATTGCATTCCTGTTGACAGCATCGGCAACTCTGCTCAGTTTCACACTTCAGCTACCAGGAACCTAATAAAATCATAGGCAAGCACTGTATTCCTCCCAAGCATTTGTGTCTCTTGGCTACTCATGAAACTTTAGCAAAAGAATGAAAAATAAAAACACAAATGAAAGTGGGCAGAAAAAAAACACCTCAGTGTTCAAAAGGAGAGAGGAAGCACAAAATAATTTTGCTGATAATGAAATGTATGAAAGCTTTATTTTTAATAGCACTGGATTTAAAATTTCATATGAGGAAAACAATCTTCATTCTCTTCTGTAGAGCACATAAGCTAGGAAAACTGACTCTTGAGCATAAAGACTAGTAATCTGTCTCAGAACAGACAGACAACACTGCAAAACCAGTTCTGCATGGCTACCAAGATCTCTGTATCTTATGCTTTTATGTGTTGCGAATTTTGACTACCAAGAATTTTTAACAAATATTGAACAAAAGTCAAAGCCCAAACTTGAAAGCTCTCAAGCATAAGTACTAATCATATCCTTAACTAAAAATACTAGTATATCAAAACACCAAAAGGTTCTGCAAAAGAAAAGCTGATTCCAGAATTGGAATGCAAAACTCCAGCTCAAGTTAGAAATAAAATAGTGATAAACAAATCTTGCTAAAAAGCCTCTGTAGAAGCCTACTAGAAGGCTTTAGAAATAAATTAAACCAGATAGGTGCATTAAGTTGGGCTAGCCAATGTAACACATATTCCCTGCTACCACCTGTGAAGCTTGTAATTCTGAACTTCAAGACTCTAATTTTAGGACAGACTGATGTTCTTTCACATAAAAATTTCCAGGTAGCACAGAGATGGATAGAAACACACATACAAAAAAATGACAGTATAGTGGCAATGTCCTAGGCCTGTCTCAGGTACTGTGCTCAATACAAACCTTAAGCTGTCCCTCTAGCTCTTCAGTTTTCTGTTCTAAATAAAGGCATTTTTCTTTGTACTCTTTAAGATTGGCTTCCAGCTGAGTACAGTATTCCTGCTTGTCATTCAGCTTGGCTGCAACCTGATCCAACTGAATGCTGACCTTATTTAACTCCTGAGTAAAATAAAAATACAAGGGTTGTTAATTTTTAAATAACTTCAAAAATTACTAACAATAAATATGCTTTAAGTGATCTACTGTGTTCAAATGAAAAAGGAAAATAATGCTTCTTTTTTATTCTGAGGGGCAGGAAATTGAGAGGGGAAACAAACACATGGCCTCTGTTACACTGAAAAAAATTATTTCAAGTCCTCAATATTCTTCTCAAACTTTACAGGCTGTGGGCTAAATGTTAACAAACATGTTTCAAGTTTAAATGGAAGAGGAACTGTAGGTAATAAAGGCACTAGATCCCGAAGTTAGTACAACAGTAACTAGAAAATAACATTACAAAATCTTAGATAAAAGCTTTGCTGCCTCTGTTTGTCATGAAATCAAGCACCACAGAAGAGGAAAGCCAGTAACATGGAAATGATCAGTTCTCCACATACTAGAGATGATTTCAAAACATTTGGTTCATCACAAAACAAATAATTTCTGCAAGAGACATGAACACATCCACCTAGTAATCACTATGATGACAGTTACCTCACTGCTCTCCAATCAAGCTGACGTATTTTGTTATTGATTAATTATTTAATGGCTATAAAAGGTTGCCTTCTGTTTATAACAATTAATTACATTCCTATGCTAAAAAATGGTGCTATATTAGCATCTGATGGATGTTTTCATTAAGACCACAGTAACACTGACTCTAACAATGCAAATATTTGATTCAACAGCTGGTGGAATGCTTCACTAGGATTAACAGACGTTAAAATGCGTAATTTTAACAACAGCCTTTTGAGTTTTTGTGTCAGTTGGCACACAGATTATAATTTCTGAATACCAGCATCTGATTGGGAATCTGTTTGAGTCATCAATAAGAGTTAAAAGTTTTCACTTTACTCAGTGCATTCTACAATCTTTTCTTCATAGCATAAGTGTGAGAATTGAGTAACAACTCAATACTACTTAAGGACAGCTTAGATTCAGACCCATAATCCTACATCAAGGAGTGGACTCCCAAGTAAATTCCTTGCACCACAAAATATATCTGGTCTGGATTACATCAAAAATAACTGAATGTATAGCATGTGGTTGAAATATTCTAAATTATCATTTCCAAAGGCATATTTACATGTTTATTTAGTTTATAAACAGACTATTTTTAGGTTTTTAAGCACTTTTTTAGGTAACACAGATACTTTATATGTTGCTTATAACCTGTTGCTTATCTTGCAGTGCATGCTGAGCCGTGTCCAGATGGTTCTGTAGATCTGCTCTTTGAGCTGCTTTCGATGCTTCTGCTGAAAGTAGCAATTCAGTCTTTGCTTTTACCTGAAAGATAAATTGTGTTTCTCTAAAACATCTCTTTTACCATAGGTCATTTTAATTTTTTTTCAGTAATCATTAGCAGTAAAATCAGCAGTTTTCATGGATTAGTGTTAAAAAAAGGAAGAAAGATTTTCAAAATTTAGACAAATATCAGGATTTTAAGTCACAGTGAGTTCTCACTTTGAGTCAAAAAAAAAAAAAACAAACAAAGGAAAAAAAAAATAAAATACATCCATTCCACTCATCTTTTATTCTAGGAAAATATTAAGGAAAAATGGGATTTACTTATTGTATTCACACCCATGCATCCCTTGATAAGCTCTGACTACATGCAAATTTAAGGGCCCTCTGAATGTTTAGAAAGAAAAAGAATAAATAACAACTAAATTATGCTCCCATGTATATACAATGTTTCTCTGTTCCTACCTGCCTGTTAGAAAGCAACCTTCCTCCCTTTCAGAACACCCAGCAAACAAAATTTAGAAGGTGGGTATCAATGGTGTTGGTACAGTGTGTCAATATTCAGGGTCACCTGCTATTGTGGTTTAGCACTTTTCTCCCTAAAATGCTACTGCTCAGAAGACTGTAAGAAAGCTCACACTACCTTAAAAAGAGTTGCAACTGTCCACAGATAATTCAGTTCTAGCTCTAATTTGAATGTGGTGAAAAAAACAACTCAGACAGTGTACCGAAGGCCATAAAAACACCACAAAGCTACATCAGAAGTTTCTAGACCCGTTCAGAAACTGAGTAACACCGTAGCGTACCAATCCAGTACTAGCTGCTCCAGGTGTGCCAATGCAGGAACTCCTGATCAAATCTTATTTATCCTTTAGCATAGCTGAAAATAATTAGCAGCTTTTAGCATAACCAGCACTTAGTAGTAGGAGAGCGTATCTTGAGTTTTCTCGGCTAGTAAATTAAGCTGGCAACAAAGTGGCCCACAGTTTTTGTTTTATTTTTGACAAAAGACATCAGCATAGGGAATTTGCAGGCAACCTCAAGTATCTTAGTCACTTGACAGACTTTCGCAGACAGAATCCCAAGACTGGTAAGAGCAGGGTTTTGAACAGCCAAACATTACAAATACAAGAGATGCTTGAGGAGAGATTTTTCCCAACTCAATCATGAAATGTTGTAATTCCACTCTCATTTCCCTCCAGTTTTATCTGCCTTATTCTATTTCATTTGTCTCTTAGTAGAAAAATGAAATTTTTCTCTAATGGCTTTGTACATTCCCTAGAGACAATACAGATATGACAACCAGGATTTTTATCACCAGAAAATATGGAGCTCCATTACCTGCACATCAAGTTGTGATACTTTCTCTTTACTTTCATTTAGTTGACTGGTTAGTTCAGTGATGTTTGTTTCCAGGGAAAGCACACGATCTTGAGCAGCTCTTAGGTGTGCCTTTTGTTCCTGCACTTGTTCATGCAAATTCTCTTGAGCTTGTTTATGACTTTCTGATTGATTCTTCAGCTTCTCTGTCAGCTGAGTTACCTGCAGTGAAAAACAAAAAAAAGAATGTGAGAAAGCTGGAACAGTATGTCCAAAGAGTAAAAAATTAATTTTAGTGTGTCTTATTACAGCTCTGGAGACTCAATGCTATCACATTTCTTTTCCTGAACTATTACAGCAAAGCTATATTAGAGTTTAAATAGGTTTCCAGCTGAAAATAGGAAAAAAAAGGGAATTGTCAATTTGGCTTTACTATAACAAAAACAAGATACTAAGGAGACAACAGATGCAGGATGAACTGAATTTTGGTGTTGAAAGTAGGAATTAAACCCCTTTTTAAAGTAAGTGAAACAAATATATATATATATATATCTTCAGTAACTATTTGTAAGCACATATTACTAACATATGTACACAGGAAACATCTAGGAATTCCTTTCCCTGTGCTGATAGCACGGAAGTCACCAAAACACAAGTCCTGTGAAATTTACAGTAAGATCTTTAAATTAAGTATTAAAGAAACAGAACAGTATAGAAAAGATTAATGACATATGTGATGAGACAGGGACAAAAAAGGAAACAAATCTTAATGAGAATGAAAGAAAAGAAACCAATCTTGAAGTTCTTACCTGCATTTGCAATGCATGGTTTTTTTCTTGTAGCTGGTTAAGAACTGCAGTTTCTCCTTCACCAGCTTGAATTTTTGCATATAAGTCCTCTCTTTCCTTTTCTAGCAGAGAGATGTTTTCCTTGCTTTTTTGAAGCAAAGCCTCAAGATTTTGAATTTTTTGGTCCTTATCTCCAATTTGTCGTAGTACTTGCTCCAGATCATTCTAGAAAATTGCATAATAGTCTCCTTAATTATAAGGACTTTAAAAGTTAGTCCTAACGCATAAAATGTTGGATAACTTTATTAAACACCATCTGTAGATTTATAAGTTAATTTATCGAAATTAGTATAATTCATGCAAGTCACTTTTACAGAGAAAAAGTATTTAGAATAATGAAATCCTGAAATACACTTTCACAAGAAGATACATAGTTATGTTACCTGGGCTTCTCGTAGTTTTGCTGTTGTGTTTTGCTGAAGCGTCTGCTGCTCCTGGTGCTGCTGTTTTGCTTTATCTAATTGATGTTGCAATTCTGTGGAATTTGCTGCTTTTTCCTTTAGCTGAAAAAAAAACAAAACCAAACAAATCAGACCAATGAGTGGAAAAAGCATCATTCAGTAGGACAATACTAGTCAATGTTCATGCTATCTCTAAAAAATTTTAGGATAAACACAGATATTTGAAAACTTATATAAAAATAAAAATCTGTAATGCTAGTGAATAAATCAAAATCTAATCAAAGTATTGATTACTATTAATAGGTGAGATTCTCTATCAAAAGTGAGAACTATAAAACAACTATCAGATATAATTTAGCTCCCATAAATTCTAAAACACAACAAATTTTTAGTATGTTTTATCCAATAGTTGTTAAGATGTAATATGACTGGTAATACAGATACCTGTAAAACAACACAGTTATTACTATTATTGACAGCTTTAGTAGCAACTTCAGTTTAGCAGTCTCTCCATTTCTATACTAGTCAAAGCTTTGCAAATTAGCTACAGAAAAGCTTTAAAGCTTTGAAAACATACCACTCAGATATTTTGGCAATCCCCATACAGCCAGCAGAAAAGCAGCAACATATACAACATGCTCATTAAAACAAATAAAAATTAACAGAACATGTATTTTCTGCCCATTCACCCCACACAGATTATTAACTATACATGACCTGCTGTGCTATGTTCACTTTTTCTTCATGCAGGGCTTTATCTCACAAAAATATCCATACACAAAGCTACCCATATGGGCTTAGATGCAACCAAGTATTTTTTTATAAGACCCTTAGACAAAGCTCAGGAATGCAAAATGCACAAATTTTGTTCTTTTGTTAAGCACCACACACACACGTGTATCAGATGTGCATTTAGCCTTACAAAAATCTGTAAAGAAAAGCAGCATTTAAGCAGATTTTGATAATTTTACAAGACTTTGACAGTATTAGTAAAATGAAATTCCCAGAAGGACAAATTTAATAAACTGCAGTATCACCACAACTGTGCGTACAGACATACTACCAGAACAAACTATAGACTCTGCATAAAAACCCCTACCTGCTCTTCAATGCGAGAAAGTTTTAATTGTAGATCGGCCACCTGCTGCTCTTTGTCCATCAGCTTCTCACTGGACAGCTGCCTCTGTTCCTTGAGCCGCCCATGAGCTTCCCCTAACTGGCGCTCTGTTTCTAGGAGTTTACTGTGCAACTGCAAAAAAGAGTCACCCACTTTTTCAGTCATTCTTTAGCCAACACGGATGTATTTTAGACTCATTTTGTGCAACGTTTACCTGAAGTTTTCATAACCCAGAGTAAAACGAGCTCCTGAAGTCATGTATGTACTTCATACAACTCAGAAACACAAATCATTTTAAGAAACAGCATCAGCTGCACAAGCATGAACAAATACTCAAAAGAATGGGTTGGAAGGAAGCAGAAACATCTTCATTTATCTACAGAAGCCCTTCAAAATGAGTTAGAGATTTAAAAGAAACACAAAGAGGATGACCCTTCAAAGGCATAAGGACTAGCACGTAACACTGTGATACTTAGAGCCATCTCAGCTCACACACTCTCTCCTGTAGATCCAGTGGCTGAAGCACCATGCCTTTACCTGCTCCACTGCCTCCCACAATATACTGTTCTACATTGCTAGAATAGTAAGAGTGTAATTTTTAGCTTGAGCTGGCTAAATCAATGGCATTCACTCACTGCAGAGAAGAGATACACAAACGTCAGTGTAGGGTACAGAGTAACTCTGGCCACTTATAGTCCAGTACCTTCCCACATAAGTAGAGGCATGTGCTCTTCCAACTGGACATAAACCTGCCTCATGATTTTTCCAGTCATCAAAAGCAGTACTATACTATCTTCAAAGTGCAAGGATGGCCTTTTACAATTCGCTCTTCTAAAGAAGCTCTCATCATAAAATCAGCTTATTCTACTCAAAACTCCCATTATAGGTCCTCAGTTACCTCCTGCCCATTTCTACACAAACACATTCAGGGACACACAAATGACCTTATAACTCAAAATCAGAGAATGGATCAGACCTTGCAGCACAGCAAGAACTTTCCACAGGTGTCAATATGAATGAAGCTTGCTCCCCTATGAATTTATATCCAAAGCCCTTGAGTCATCCAACTTCTCCAGGTCCTCCCTTCAATATCCCTAAACCTTTCTCATGCTTTCCTCAAATCCCTACTAATAGCTAAGTGAAAGGTAGCCCAATTTTATTGCTCACTGCAAGCAACCACTTTCTGAGCAGCTGGATGCCTAGCAGAGCAGAAAAAGGAACAGTGGCTGTGACACCATTGTATCTTCCACCCAGGCATTAAAGGGGGGTGAGGCATGAACATAAGCCTCTCTCCTGCTACCTGTTTCCACAAGAATTTAACATTGAAGGACCTAACGCTGAAGTCCTTTGGGTCATCTGTCAAAAACTGGCTCAAGTTATCGAGCAGTGCAAAAGTTAAAGGGTATGGAGACAGGAAAATAAATATGTCCATGACTTATTTTCATAGAAAAACATGCTAAATTATTTATCTGTCCACAACCACAAATACTGCAAGTGAAAGGTGTTTCGCACTTGAGCAAGATGCTGATTGCTAACTGACTGCACAGTTAAGAAAGATGTAGGAGAAGAGGGAGAACAAGGTAAGGAAAGTGACCATAAACTCTCCTCCAGTAATCAAGAGCATTTGTCTCTTTTTTTGCAGTAATCACTAACTCATAAATACTTCCTCCTCACTGAAAATACAAAGAGCTGGAGGTAAAAAAAAATAAAAATCTACTGAAGAACAAGATAACTATTGTAACTATTCATGACTATGTTAATACCAGGAGAAAATATTTGGAAAGCGGGAAATCAGCAAGCAATATTTTACACAAGTTACTTCTCTATGGGCATGGTTAAGTATTTTTGAAGGACTTTAAGATGAATTTTAAGTAAACAGAACCATAAAATCCAGGATTAACCTATGCTACAGAATGCAAAAAAACATGAAAAAAAACCTTAGACTTTAAAAGATACAAGCAACTGGATTCAAATTTTCTCAACAATCATGGTATTTATTAGCAATTAACACTTCTTCAAGACTGAAGGAGTCCATATTTTGTGTTACCCTCTTCCCATTGTTGCCCTGGAACCAACACTATCACTGAAGTTTCCTTCCATTGTGAAGATCACTTCCTCCACATCACCCAGATTCTAAAATACACAAACCTAGCCAGACATGCACCTGTCTAAATGAATTTCAAGAAGATTACATGGATTTTTTGAGAACGTGGTTTGACTAAACAACTAGACATATACCACCATAAGCAGAATTCATTCTGTCAGTGTAAGCTATTGGACTATATGAATAAAAAGATAATTCCACTGAAGTACTAAGTGAATAAATATGAGAAATTTAGTCTTTTTGTGACAATATTAATTGCACTCTTCAGAGAGAGGAAGAGACATTTCTACCTGGCTTTTATTTTATATCATGTACAAAGGGCTTTTTTCCTCCACTAATCTTTTATTATGCAATTCTAAAACACATCCTGAGGTCCAGCCACTTTTTCTTGCTTAAACTGCCTTCCTTCCCAACAGCATCACCAGAGAGTGTCATGCCTCCATTTCCTTTCATTCAGTATGTTTTACTCACTTTCTTCCTCCTTCAGTTATCCACCCCAAAAATCCTTCCTGAAAACACCTTCTCAGGCTGATGCCAGATTTCAGCTCAACTTCTTGGCTATGCTTTTGAAGTTTCATTTATGTTGCCTAGGCAGACTGAGACAGTTTTACCAAGTGCAGATTTCTAACAGATAACTAATAAAATTATCTCCCCTCACCCTGACAGAAGACTCATGGGAGAAGGGAAGTCATTCTGGGGATATAGTGCATACATAAACAAAGTTTTACCAAGTCACAGCTCTTCCAAGATAAACTATACACACAGAGCTTGCAACTTAGCCTATTTCAGACTTGACAAAGGGTAGAAAATTAGGAAACACTGGCTTGAAAGTAAATAAGCTTTAGGGAGATTAAAATGAAGTGTATCATACTAACAAAAAATGATACTACTTTTTCCATCTTAAGACTGGACACTATTCCTGATACACAAATATTTCTCCAGGCTAAAACATTATTCCCCAAAAAAGATAAACTAGATTAACTCGAATTCAACCAGTCTCAAGTTTCTGTATGCCCAATGTTATATCAAAGTCCTGCTTCTACAAGTCGCTGGACTCAGCAGAACAACAGGTTTCTGGCTGGAGGCTATGTATGCTCTGGGTGCTCTCACAGTTATCAGCAACATAAGAAGTTGTTCGTGGGGACACACTAAGGAAGCAGTATCAAGACTTCACATTATCCTGGATTTTAACACTGAGTATTCCCTACTATATTCACTACTCAATCTTAAAATAAATCAAGCCCTGATCAGTTGTAATGTAAAACAAAAAAACACTTTTCTCAAACTTCTTATAGAGTAGTAAAATTACTGAAACTACTTCTGATGCTGTACATGAATTTGATTTTCTCATAAGATTAAATTCATTATCTCTTCAGCTACCTTTCTGAACCAGAATAATTAACCTTTCTGCCTTCTTAGAATTTGTCTGTTATCATATTTGTCATTTAAACTCAATATCCTGGGTTACACTCTCTCTCATTTAACAACACTTATTTCAGGGAATGCATCAACCAAAAAAGAGGAGGGGAAAAACTGTAGGATGAAAAAAGAGTTCATTTAACACTCTAAGACAAGAAGAGTGAACAGAAAACCTGTCTCAGACAAGCTAAAGACTTTTCATATTAATGTACAAAACAAAGTGAAATCAAAACATGAGAAATAAGCTACAAAGTCAATGCTCATTCAACCTTAAAATCTTTAAAACCACAATTGCTTAGTTCCAGATAGAACAGAATTAATAAGACATTTCCCTTTCAGGGGAATTATACTACAGATAGACAGAAATGACATTAGCCTTCCCAGACAAAAAAATGCAGAAAGGTGGACCATCATCATACATGTGGATCTTGCTGAGTTCAACTGTGATACAGGGGCTACAACTATTCTCCTGTACACCTGACAAGAACCTGGACCTACAAAAAAGATTCAGACACAAACATCAAACAAATACCAAAGAATTTCTGCACTCTTATCACAGCCTCTTCCTTTTGCTGTTCTTTTCTTTACTTCTCTAGAGGGAAGGGGCAATTGTATTTCATTTTCTGCAGTGTTAGAAAGAAAGGTTTATATTTATTAAAATATCAGCTAGCTTTATATTTATTCAAATACGTGTACTGGTTAATTAGTCTTCTTCAAATAAGGAAATGTAAATGCATGTGCATAAGAAATATGCATTTTTAAAAGCCTTAATGGGATAGTTTAAGGGATCATTTGAATAGGATGGTCCAGGAGGCTTAAGGAACCTTACCTGACTGAGCTCGCTTTGGAGTTGCAGGCCATGCTGCTCTTTTTCCTCCCTCTGCTGCTGGAGCTGTTTACATTCTGCCTTGAGATGCTGGTACTTTGTCTCTACTTCAGACAACTCCTCTTTCAGTTTTTGGCTTGCTTCCCCCTTCTCACCTAGCTCTGTCTGTAATCTCTGTATCGAGGCTTCAGATGCAGACAGCTTTGCCTGAAGCTGTTGGCAGTCCAGGTCCTTCTGGTGAAAACTTGCCTGCACGTTCTTCTTACTCACAGATACTTCATTGTGTTTTAGTTCGAGCTGGGTGTAGTCCTGTTCTTTCTTCAGCAGCTTCTCAGTCAGACTCTGTGAAGAGAAGAGAGTTACACAGCAATTCAAGTACAGTTCCGCTTGCAGCTGTTCAATGCATTATTCAAATTTATTTGTAAGTGTTGATGCTGAACAGTGAAGAACTTGCTCAAAAACATTATTAAACAAAATATTGACCTCTATCTGGTATTACACAAGTTAATTCTTGAGCCCATACAGCACAGTTTCAATTGAAAATACTGTTTTTCATACTTTCACAAAAATTCACTTCCTCTTACTGAGAACACCACACAAACTATTTCTGTATCATAAAGACTAATTTGGTTTCCCTTAAAGTTCAAATTCAGGTTATTACAACTGCATTTGCTTGAGGAAAAGTTGAAATAGTAATTTGAGTTATTAGTATACCAAAGTTTTCAAGTATCACTATACTGCACACAATTCCCTAAGCAACATTTGTGGTTCAATTCCTGTGCAGTCCTGTGCCATCATCATGCTGGTCATTTTTAGAAGCATCCTAATTTAGCCATATAGTCACTATATTAACAGCATGATCTGCTATCTAAATCATGAAAGGGAACCTGCAAAATCTAATAAAATCTGTGATGCTGATAAACCACAGAATTAAACACTCATGATTTAACCTTCATTTTAGAAGACTATGTTTTTACATTTTAATTCATATCATCTAAGCTCCTTGTATACAAATCAGCTCAAAGAGGACCACCGCTTTGAGTTTGAAAACACTAAAAACTGGGATTCCCTGACGGAAAGACATGAACATTACTGAGTGTCTGATTTTAATTACCACATCTTAATGGACAACACATAATTCCAGAAAGTTTGGGGCTTCCCCCAAGCTCAGCGGAAGTGCTAACTAGCATTTCAGAGATCTTCAAGCAAGACAAAGAAGCCATGAGAACCATTTCAATTTTCCAGCAGTACCTCTTGAAGGAATGAAATACAGTTGCAGGGAGGCCCTGGTCATCATCCAACACAGATAATTCATTCCATCTTCTTGGAATGTACTAGGAGATTCCATTTATTGCTGCGCCTTACTACTATCTACCCCAGAGGAGCATTACTATGCACACCTTTTTTAAAGGCTGGTGATCTTCCTGCAGTTCCAGTGACTACTACATTCTCTAGTGCTCCTCCAATTAAAACACAGAAAAATAAAGAACACTTCTAGCACATAAGCCTGAAAAAATGCTAGCACCGAGGTCAATTTTATGTATAAAAACTTCAAACAGTTTTCCAGCTTTGGAATAACACTGTACCGTAGGTAAGACAGTGCTGCAATTCTAGCTATGCTGGGCATCTTAAAAGTACACTTCTCCACAGTATACAGACGAACTCCATTTTATCAGAAAAAAAAGCAAAATCATTCAAATAAATGGAGCAGTTTTGTTCTTTATATATTTCAAGAACCTGTGACAATATTCGTTGTTATAAACCATACAGACACTTCTATTTTACAATCATGATGAAATAAACAAAAGAATCTATAAAAAAAAAGTTAAAGAACAAGCAGTCTTGCAAGCGACCACTCTATCAGTCCAGCAAACCACATGAGAACGAATATAATTACTGCCCTATATGGCCCTTAAAAGAAAACCAAACCCAAAGTACTTTCTAAAGAATACAACATAGCAAAAAATTCTGGGTGAAGACTAAAGTCTGGCTACTGAATTCTAGCCCTGAAGAAGTCTATTTTGAAATTTTCTTGAAAAATAAACCAACTTGTTGCAAGTAAGCAGTTTTTATATATGCATAAATAAAAATGCAGGAACAGAGAACATAAAAAACATACAGAGGAAAGATGTCATCTTCACCCTCTTGAAAACAGAGGCAAGGCTTCCACTGCTTTTAAAACATATTTCACACCCAGAATATAAAATAAAGCTGCAATTCCCTTTTCCATTAAAGAGAAATGACCCAGTAGGATCATTAACATTTGTACTGAGTAGTGTTTCTGAAATACCAACACACCACAGAATCTTCTTCATCATAGCTGGGTAGATTAAGGCAAACATAGGCACGCACAAGCCATCTCTCTTCCCTAAGCATTGATTTCCACAGGAAAAAAACAGGGAACGACAGTATATTAAGTCCTTAACAAAGAGTCTTGAGTCTTCAAAGCTCAAAAGATACAAGGGAAACAGCACATTGACCCCTTGATTTATAATTTAGAAAAATACACATAATATATGTTAGTAGTGACAGTGGCCAGGCACCAAACTCTGTGGCCACTGACTGACTTTCAAAATAGTTATGTCAAGAGGTTAGAAACCATGCAAACTGTGCATTTTATCCTGTAAGTAATGCATCACAGTTTTTCTAAAAAAAACCCACAACCAAAAAAAACCCCAAACCAAAACCCACATAAACCCCCACCAGCACCACCACCAAACAGGAAAAAAACAACAACCAAAAAAAAAAAAAAAACCCCCCAAAATAAAAAAAACCCCATGCAATGGATTTAGAATGACAGCAAGTCTTATACTTCAGGGAATATGCTGGTTTTACACGTTCGGTCTCTTATGGGCTACAGGCCCTTACTGGCCTCTGCAAGGCAAGCCAAGTCAAGCCCCGTAATTACAGTGCTTTAAAAATGAAGAAAAGGGAGTTCCTCCTGGTCTCAGAAAACTGCTCTTATACACTTGTCACCTGTTCTTCTCAGTATAGCTCCTGAAAATATAAGAAACAGCTTGCTCGCTTGAGGTTGTACATGAGCTTGAAAAACTCTGCGTCAACACACAGAAATAACTTGCAATTGGATTATAAATAGATGTACATATCAAATATATTATATTCTACCTATTCTATTTATAATATATTCTCTCCTGAATTAATGGCTCCTCTCTCCCCTCCGACAGCTTCTTCAAGGATGGCAAACTGTTCAAAGTGGAAGCAATTTCTGCTATTGGAAGCTAATCTTACCTTTTCCAATTCTTGGTACCACTCTTCTAGGGCCAAGATTCCTTAGCTAGCATTGGATACCACCTTTCAGAAAACTACATAAAGCTGTAAACTGTTATAAGTCACTGAAACTGCAAAGTGTAAAAGTAGCTCACTGCCACTTTTCTTCCTGTTCCTCAAGCGGTGTTTGTCATTAACCTGGCATAGCAGAGGACTTTCTCTTGAAGTGTGGTTATCTGATGCATCAATCTGTTTCACTCCACATTGTTAATGAAACAGCAATATATTCAGGAAAAGGCTCTACACTGTATAGCAGTAATTCTGCCAGAAGCCTGATTCATTGTTACTGGCCTGTGGAAAATTACAGCATGACAATTCTCCTCATCTCAGTTCCACCCCCGATTTAGCGAGCCAAACAAAGAGTCATCCTACAAAAGGCAGTTTCATTTACTAAATTTTAATTGCACCTTCTTACATTCTTTGCAAATACTGTTTTATTATTAGATTACATTAAATACACGCTGTTTGGTCCCTGTCCTTTCCTGTTTTCCAGGACTGGCAAGGTTGCTGGTAAAGACATGTATGTATTGCGTAGTTCATACACAGTTTCACATATACATGCAACAAAAAGGAGCATACATCTTTGCCCTTGTCTGCTTTCCTCCCTTAACTTTTTACTCCACAATACATGATTTATAAATGCAAATACAAAATACAGCAAGCTCAAAATGCTCTGATACAGTCCTCAAGGAGTATTCATAAGCTAAAAAGTTTCTGGAGTTTATTTCCATTTTCTACTATCTGTGACTGATGAATGGCCAGAAAAATATGACACGAGTACAGTCTAAAAGCTAAGAAACTGGAAAACCAACAAAGAGAGCTCAAATATCTTTCAAATTATGATTTTTAGACAAATCTAGTGTTTAAAAGGGTACTACTTTTTCCTTTTAATGTATGAGATGGCAACACAGCTTAATGATGTAAGCATAAACTGCAGCAATTAGAAATCTGCAATCATAAGTCAAAGGATTTCAGTTGTAGCATATGATGATCATTAAAATACAGTGTTTGTTTGCACGTTACGGTATTTCTCACGTTAAGCAAAATGGCAAAGGAATTTTCTACTTCTGCAACATCAAGAAGTGAAATTAGTCTTCAGTGCCTCCCAAGGCCATGTGTGACGTGTTCCCATTTTGATGTGAGCTGACAAGCATAGGAGATAACAGCATCCTCACCTGGTTTTTCTGTTCTAGCTCTTTGACTGAACTTTGAAGTTTTTGCAGCTCCTGAACATACACAGCTACCTCTTGAGGTCCTTTGGCAAGTTCTGCTCTTAACTGGTTAATGGTAGCCTGAACGGACAAATAGAAAAAATCATATTTAAAACATGCATAATCCGACAAAAGCAGGATGTCTCGTACCAAAATGAAAAGCATCTTGTATACAAGTTAACGTCTTAAGAAAAAAGTCATTTGTAAATTAATCTCAGAGCACCATGAGCTACAGAAGTACCATTGAGCGTAAGTTCTCAGCTGAAATTCATTCATGTCCTATTTCAGAAGACAAAAATCTGACCCAGTCCAACAGCAAATGCCAACCTGGCATTTGGGCTCAACCTGGCATTTGCTGTTGGACTGGGTCAGATTTGAGCCCAAAACTGATGAAAATTGTAACAGATTACCCATTAACAATTACCACAGTTCTAGCTCAAGGTGAAACTTTTCCAAGTCATTGCAGTTACTAGGCCAAAATATTGGCCACCCTGGTAACGCAAAAGGCACTAGAAGCAAGTCTGGCATTTGATGTGAACTTCATATGTGACTTCTGGATGCATCAACACTGCAGGTCACCATAATGAGAGGAACAATACTACCCCATTAAACAGGCCTGGTACTAAACAGAATATATCAATGACTGCACAGTATTTGAATATAGTAATAGAAGAAAACAGGAAAAGCACTTCAGGGCATGGCTGCTCCAAAGCATGCTGTGTATTAGTGCACTCATTTCAAATACATTATATAATAGTGACCTTTTTAAATAAGTTTTTTTTTCCTATGGTTCTCACAGATTTCAACACAAATGTATAAATAAAGAATTCAAGAATGAACTAAAGTAGAACAGAAGTAGTAGACAATACAAATACTATTTACAACCTTCCTACAGAAAAAGGAACACCAAAGAGAACATATGCACACATTATATGACTACATATAGTTATTGACTTTCTGTAATGCTGTACTTTACAAAGCTGTACTTTACAAAGCTAAAACACATGTTGGGATCTCTCTTTGTCAAATAAACATTCCAGGATGTTATCACAGAACAGAGTATGGGTATTTCATATGGAGATAATATGACGAAGAAACCAAGCAGAAGCTTGTGAAGGACACCACTGCAGCCTTTCCAACTAGAATCGTAATCCATATGCATAAAAATTCATTTCTCATTCATAATGCAGTATGTCCATTCCACACCTCATTCTTAACTGGGGAATACATCCTGGATGAATACCCTACCCTGATATTTTCCTGCTGATGGGTCTGCATGATTAATGAACCACTAAAAAAATCAGGAATGCTTCTGTTTAACAACCTCTTGAAATTATCTTGCCTTGATATGACAGAAATCTGTTATAAGAATAAAATGCTTTTGCAAAAAATTTACCTCAAATTTAAGTGTCTCCATTAGAGAGCATGAAAAATATAATGGATTATGAAAGACAGAAATAAGCAGTCATAAAAGCTGTTAGTAGACACACTTCCTCAAACCTGTTTTCAAATATTCAGGTGTTTGTAATTACTTTGCTGGGGGAGGGGCAGGAGGGCCAAAAACAACAACAAAAAAACACCAGTCCTGGCTTTATTAAATTACCAATAATTTAGTCTACTAATCTTGTTTATTTCTGTGGGCACTCCAGTTAACAATCAAGCCTAGGCCCTGTATTTTATGAAGATTTATCAGATACTGAAACAAATCCCAATAAACAGGGATTCATAGCAATCCTTAGCTCCTAAGCAGTACAGCTGTTTTCATAATGCCTTTACTATGTAGGAAACATTACAGTGAAAAACTAATTATGAAAGGAGCAGTTCAATATGAACATTCATCTGAGAGATCTAGATGCCAGAATTTCAAGTATAGCTCTGAAAAAAGGCATAAACATCCAACAGATTTAGGTGACAATTGTAGAGCTATACTATTCTTCACATCCCCCTCCTGCAGTATTTGAAGATGCTCTTATAGGGCCAAGATGATCTTTGTTATTATCTTCACCCATGACAAACATTTAACTTATTTTAAAGGCAATCACTTTGAAACCCAATATTAATATGTGTATCCTCAGCTAGCCTGGAAAAATAGCATAGTATGGTTTAAGAACAACTTTAAACTTTCAGCCTCTCAAGTGGTCTTAAAGAGCAAACCTGAGATGAAACATGGCCAAACACTTATGTCCAGCACAGCAGTGATTTTGCCAATGAAGGACTTTCAGTTCTTGTTTTTTTACAGCTAACATTTAATACAACTGATTTTTTACAGAATCAGTGTTTACCTTGTTATGCCCTACAGCAACTTGGTCTTCTCTGGTTCAGCCTACATTCTGATGATACTACACAGGTATTACAACCACTGCAATGTAGTTTATAACCCTTCCACACATCTAAGACTTCTGATATGAAATACCTTAACAGCTAGGGGCATCACACAGCCTTCTCCCTGATCTGCCATTACACTTCCAGGAGGACAGAAAAAATCATCTTCACTTTTCTTTTTTCCTGTTAAAGGCTGCACTTTAAAACTACATTTTAAAATGGCTATTTATGTCAAAACTTAAACATAACTTCTTCGGAGGAACAGGAGCAATTCATGCTTCTGTGAAAATGTTTTAAAGATTAAAGGTTTTTGTTATGTCCACGTCACTGTCATTTTGTCTCCACATGAAAACTAAATATCCAAAACCACAAAAGGAATAAAGAGACAGTATTCTGAAATGAAACTTAAATTCTCTAGCATAGTTGTGGGATCTCACAGTTAAAACCAAATTACAATTATGCAGCAACTTACATGGCCACGTAATGTCATTATATTCATAATGCCAACTGTGATACTCCTTTTTCATAGCTGATTAAGCACTTTGCATACATAATTTTAAACTGAAAACAATGGTAGATTCATGTTTAGTACAATACTGTACATAATGTACATATTGTATTGTACATATTGTACATACTGCATAATCCCTGGAACTAAATATATCTTTTGGGGGGTGAGACAGAAAGGAAAAACCTGAAGAGTTTGGAATAATACCCAGCAATGTTTCTCTAAAGCTCTACAGTGCAAATGAAGAAAGAGAAAATTTCAGCTCTGAAATCTAGAGCACATGAAACCCCAGAATAAAGTATGTCAGAAACTCCTCACATCCACAAATCTCAAGAGGACAGAGGATACTAGGAGTCCTACTCAAAAACCCTAGGCATACCCTCATATAAGCTGGAGAGTTTTGCAAGGACCACATTTTATGAGGGACCACAGCTCTGCAATGACAAGTTTCGCTGGCATTACTGCATTGGTGGGACACAACTGAAGAGCAAGTCTCAAACACAGCTGATGCTCCTCTTTGAAGACTCTAACACTGTCAACTCATCCATTAGTAAAACTGTATCAACCAATCCACCAGAGAGGTGCAACATCCAGAAAGAGAGTTTCTCTGCAGCTATGGATTTAGCAACTCCTCAACAGAATAAATTATAGGTTAGACAAAAGTCTTCATGGTGAGACTGTATTTTTATCAGGATTTCTTGCCATTATCTCTGTCAGAGATTTCCCTCACAATCAAGGCAAATATTGAACAGGCTTCAGACAGGAGTGATTTGAGACAGTTTGAGGAGTAAAGTTCCCTCTTAAGGATCCAAATCTGACTGTTGCATACCTTTTTCTCTATCTTGTATTGAAGTGGGAGTGTTAACTGGTGTAAAAGCAGAGGAACCAAACCCAAAAAAATTGAATATTTGCTATGGGAGAGGAAACTTTGTTTCTTTAAATGCAGAGTTATCATCAATGCTATACACAACAACATAAAAAAATGGATCAGTGTTTGCAAATCTCCCATCAGTGATTTGAACCTTCTTCCACTAACTCAGACAACGTAGGGTGCAAGAAGGCCTCCCCTTTCAAAGGAAAACTAGGGAAAAAAAATGGAAATGAAAATCAGAGTACAATATCCACCAAGGTGTTTAAATCTTGTGTAAGTTCAAGAATTACATACATTCTACATGCTGAAATTATCATCTATCTTGTGTTAATCTTTTTTTATTGTATTTTAACACTCTAGCATCCTTTTGCAGGCACATCAACGCAACCATTAAACAAACTCCTCATTTTCAGTAACAACTGTTTTTATCTGCATGTAGCTCAACAAACCGTTGAATCATAAGTATTGCTCTATTTCTCACTTCCTGCAGAAAGTACAGGAGCTCCACCGTAAGGTTTTTTTCCACTGCTATTGGGATCCTGTAATAACATTTTGTGCCAAAAAAAGGTTTTGCAACGAAAAGTGTGTGGGCTTTTGGAGATTAAATATTTACAGAATTATGCAATTTACTGTCTATTAGACAAATGAGAAGATTTAATTAAGCAAGAGACTTATGTCACTATGATTAAGTAATATTTTCCATTTTCATGTACTAATCACGGCAAAGCTAGAACATACACATCTTTAGGTAGGATTATTACCTCAGAGTTAGCTTGCTCTGCCTGCAAGTGCTTGCACTCATCTTTCAGTTTTTCAGATTCTCTTTCACGTTCCAGAGTCATTCTATCCATCAGTGTCTGAACTTGGACCAGCTCCTTTTTCAGGACAGCCACATCTTCCACACCAGGCCTTTGCAGCTGAAAAGTTGAATAGCAGGGAGCTATTGTCAGACATGCTTCCAGTGTCAATGTCATTGGACCATTCCCCCGCCCCCCAAAAAACCAAAACCTCAGAGAAGTACTTCTCATTCCCAAAGGAAATAGAATTTAAGGGCTAGTTTTCAGTTTTTGCCTCCTAAACTTTGAACTTGTTGATTGATTTCAACGAAATGTGACAAATAGAAAAATGTCTGAAAGATTAAATTTCTGTAATTTTTATGTATGTAGATGGCTAGATACAGGATACCGCCCCATCTTCAAGAACTATTTCAGAAAATCACAAGAACAGACAAAAGAAAAGGGCAACTGAAGAAAATGTCTTGAAGATACTATCAGATATGCCTCATACCAAACCCACAGGGAAAATCTGCTGGTAATAATATCTAAAGCAGCATAATGTCCCTCAAAATGAAACACTGTGGAGGGAAAGAAGATGGAAGGCAACCACGAGCACTGAAGTAAGCAGAGAAAAGGAGTACTGGCATCTCTAGAAGAGAAAAGGTACAGGAAAAGGGTAAGAACGCAGAAGGAAAAGGGGAGACAAGAAAGAGATTAACAGAGAGGAATGGATAAGTCCAGCATCTGGGCAGGACCAGGAGACCCTTCAGGGCAGTCACCTACAGGGAAGGGGAATAAACAAGTCCTACTTTCCTCCAGAGTCTAAGCAGTAGCTGAGTGGGAGAAACTAGGAACTTCCTTTCACTACTATTTAGAAGTGGCCCAACTTGCTGAGTCACTGGGATTGCTCCCTGAAGCCATGGCTGTATATAAAAGTCATCCAAAGGAGCCAAAATCCTAGAATACACCAGCCAAACACAAGAGGGACAAGATTAACATAGGTATGATGATGACAGCTGCCAGTCTTTCAGCCACCATGTCACAAAACACCTCTCTAAGCACTTCTTACAAATGCAGCTGTCCAGGAACAGTCAGAGCATAACACCTCACGGAAAAAGGGTAACCCAAAGATAGCTGTGGAAGTCAGCAATAACATGCTCCAAGTACAGGTCTGCACAGCACATCTATATGTGTAATGCCCAGCAAAATTGCTAAAGGGTAGAGCATCAAACAAGCAGACTAAACTGTAATGAAGGGTAAATTTTAAGTCAGAAGGAACACAGTTTCTCACCGGAAAAACACTGAAAATGCAGATCAGTGAAACACATCAGAAACAATGGTGGTCTCAACTTTTTCAGCCCACAAGCAGACGTCTCCAAGTACAACAGAGTTTGACTGTTTTAAAACTGTGTGTGCAAGCATTTAAATATACCTTGACTTGAAAATAACAACAACATTAATGTGATGTGAATACCAGCTCTGTCTTTAAGTCTTCCACTGTACTTCTCTCTTTCTGCAGTTCTTGTCTCAGGTTTGACACTTTCTGTTCTGCACCTTCCCGAAGGCTGATTTCTTCATCATACTTTGACTTAAGATCTAGTAAGAAGGAAGTTGAATAAATGATCCCTTCCACAAGTTACACAAGTAAAGAAGAGAATCAGATCTCGTGTTAATATACTTACCCACAATTTCAGTAGCCAGTTGTGCCGCTTTTTGCTCAAATAAGTCTTTCATTTGCTTAATGTTAAAATTTTCTACTTGGATCTCTTCTAGTTGCCGTTCTAATGATTCTATTTCCACAAAAAGAACAGTATTATTTTCTGGAAGAGCTAGGAAAATCCAGTTCCTCAGGCCCACAACTAACCACAACAGGTAAATATGTAATGCAAAATCCCTTAACATCCAATCAGTTTAGCAAAGTGAACAACTTTACTGAAGTTAAAAATCTACAAGCACAATGTCAGAACCTGCCACTAGCTGAGTGCTCTGCAGGATTAAGTACATATTGGTTTTCACTGGTCACAAATACCCCTTCAGATCACGGCAATATCCTGCTGAATTCCAAGCCCCAAACTGTGATTAAAAGCTTTAATCAGTCAAATGGTTTATGTACACACAGGGAAAATTTTATTCTATGAGTGCCTCATGGAGAAAAACGTAAAGCAAAAATTATTGGTCTGCAAAACGAAAAAAAAGTCACTGTTTTCTTTGGTAGTGATGAGTAAGAAAAACACTAAATAAAACCACCCCTGACAAATGATCTTATTTAAATATCTGTTTGCTTGAATACATAATGATTAAAAAAATGTTCAAAATGACTCATGAGTACTTCTTCCAGAGTCAGAACTCCTGCCTTGCTTCTATAAATTTCAAACCCTGAGCCTCTGGAACATTTCCCCAGACTGTTGCTTAAGATAGATAGTTCCTGATAGCTCTTACAATGAACTTTTTTTCCCAATAATTGTATCATTACAGCTATCCAGCTCTTTAATGTACCAAGAAGTGCTAATTTACCTAAAAGCTACACCAAAAGAAATTCCAAAACAGTGCAGATATTAATATAATAAAATGTTAGCCACCTGCAGATGTAGCTGTTGTCAATCCATCAGACTTAGAATCCTTAAGAAAACAGAACAAATGCACCATTAGACAGTGAGAATAAAAACTACTACTTCCAAAGTTCATCCAATTTTTTGTAAAGACAGGGAAATAAAGACTCCTGTGCTAAAATACTGCACAGCAGTGTAAAAATACCTGATTTTAAACAGTTATGTATCTGGAAGACTGTAAAAGGCCAAGATGACTTTTCATTTAATATATATCGCAACACTATTAAAGTTTCCACTTGCAAGACTCCAGTAACACTCCCCACCCCCTCCCTTTCTGCAATATAGGAATCTGCCCTAAAAACAGAGGTTACAGACATCATTAAGTACATTCTGAGAAGGCATTCTATCAGAAAGCAATTTCTGACATTTGTAACTATCCAGTATCTAAGTAGCTCATGGTGAGAGCTTCCTTTAGGGCAAAACAGACCACAATTTCCCTTGACTTGTTTATTAAGCTCATATGGATACCTATGAAATCCCACTGCTGTTTTCCCAAAGTTCTTACAGGAAAGACTCCATTGCCCTTTTTCATGAACGATGAAGCATCACATTCAATTTATTTTGTTTAAGAAACTGAGTTCTGAATAACCTAACAGAAAGAAAAGTCTGAACTGAACTTGTATTGAGTAGTATAAAAGAATCATTACCTATTCTGACTTTTTTATATTTATATATACAGTTACATTGTGGAGAAATAACTAGCTTTGTTTTCAAGAACATGTCAATATTTAAATTACAGAACTAACTAAATCAGGCCACGTGCCTTACAAAAAAGGTATTAATCTTCAATGTCAATGCTGACGATAAACCTGCTTCAAGTATTTTAAAGCAATTACTTGCTGCTGCTGCCCCTGCAATTTCTCTAGTTCTTTCTTCAGCTCTTCTGAATACCATCTCTCCTCCTAGGTGAAGAAATAACAACAAAAACAAAAAAAAGACGGGGAGAGAGAACCATAAATTTGATTGCTTAAGACAGTGGAACACTTTGCAATTTAAAAGAAAGAGCCAAGTGCAAGTAAAATACATTTCCAACCTTCAGCGAAGCTTGCAAGTCTTGGACTTCTTGTCGGAGCAGTGAAACTTCATCTCTGAATAAATATATCCATAGAGTGGAGAAAATGAATACACAGTGATTATATATTGTCAATTATATACAGATTACAATGTGTCTTAAGTAACTGGACTGATAGTCATGTACTACATAAATAGACGTAATTATAAATAGTTATTTTTAGATTTTTTTGAAACTTGGAAGAAACCAGATTAATACCACCTTGCATATCCCTTGAAAAAAAATGCTAAACATATTAATTGGATAAGTAAAGAAATAGATATGAAAAAGGTTTCATGAAAACAGAATGTAAAGCTAAATCAGTGCATCAGTACAACCACGTGAGTTCCGAGTAACAAAGCTGTGCCTGGAACATTTAGCTGTTTTGCACGCCTTTTTACAAAAAGGACAGATATATTCTCCTTCACTTCCTGTATTGTGTAAAGGAATACTACTAAGGGACAACATGCTATCTTATTCCTTCTAAAATATGCAGTTACATAATTTTTCATTCGTGCAGCAATTTGGTATGCCCCACAGATGCATTCACTTAATGGTCTAAATATTTAAAGGCTTAGAATTTTAAATTCTCAAATTTCATACTCAAGCCTCAAGCCATGCAACACAAGATCCAAGGCATTACTAATTGATTCACATAGCACCGTCCAAAATCACAAGCCTCCTTACAGAATTGCACAACTATACATACACAGAATGTTGCATTACTGAGATATAGCCATTCAAAATCTCAAATACAAGGGTCATTAAACTAATGAAAAAATACTCGTTCTTACTGTTTGCACAGTGGCAACACTGTGGAGGACACAGAATACGTGTGCAGGTGTCAGTGCCAACAAATTCTCTTGGTTTTACACCATACAATTTTATTGCTGTTGTGCTGCATGACCCCTTCCTCCACAGATATTCTTTTAAGTTATCTCATACTTAGGAGGAAAAAAATACTAAAACACCAAAGCAAGCTATTCTTTAGCTAAACTGGTAATGAATAGATTCAGTCTACATTAGCCTATTAACCGCAAGTCAGCATCACCAAGTAGCAAGTGAAACACATGCAGCTGAACCAGTGGAGCAAGCACTCCAAGCAGACCAATTTTAATGACAAAACAAACATGGGATACTGGGAGATTTATTTTTTCCAGAGGAAAATTTTGTTATGTACACATTAGTCTGCTAGTGTGATACATTCACTGGAGGTTTGCAAATACAACTTTACTGAGGCAGGTGTAGCTGTAATCCAAAACCCATACACTGGTGGTGGGTGGAGAAGAGGGAGCAGTGAGTAGGTAAAACAGCTAATATACATATTTAAGATTATAAACAATATCTCAGGCAGATGAAACAGGCAATTGTATAGAAATTGGCATGAACATACACCAGACCTGCAATACCAAAGCATTTAGAATACTCTGGTCTTAGTAGTAGATTAAAGGGTTTGAATTGTATAAAACTAGTCTGTAGTAGAGGGGGAGGAGAATGGAAAGAAAGAGTTTGTAATGTAAGAATCCTTCTACAGTAGTTGCCTTGATATCCCCCACAAAATTGCACATGACAGTTTTAAGATGAAACCTAAATTCAGTTTAACTGACC
Organism: Grallaria varia; assembly: GCA_013396735.1. NCBI lineage: Eukaryota > Metazoa > Chordata > Aves > Passeriformes > Formicariidae > Grallaria > Grallaria varia. The sequence goes on along the minus strand of VWZG01001067.1, from coordinate 19,656 downwards.
AGTGGAAAATAAATGGGTGTAATTAGTGCAAAGGATCACTATGAACACGGTAACTCTGCTTTTGTTCCTGTCATCCAAATCCTCACCAAACCTCCTTTTCTGCTAGGGCTGTTACAATCCCTTCCACCTCTCAGCACATCTAAGCCTACCATCTGGCAAACCCTTACTACCTTTTCCTTACGTTCCACTCTGTTCCCCACTTGTAATGCCAGTACCTCCATCCTAAGACTGAGTACTGATGGCTTTGCTGGATCACACTAGGAGTTACATGATTTACTCTCAGCACTGAATCATAGTTTATTGGTGAGTGAGAGAAAGATGACACAATGTAATTAATAGTACCTAGCTTTCCCTATTGTCTAAATAAGGAATTTCACCTCCCAATCTTGGTCCTATGAATTACAGGTAAGCTTCACTCATTGAGAGCTAATGGAGTGACTTTCTGCTGCAGGGTGCAGTATTTCTTTAATCTGGAATCCCAAGTCTTGGAAAAACATTTTTATGTTGAATGAGAGTTTTCTCAAGCAAGCATGCAACTGAGAAGCATTAAAGAATGCCACACTAGTAGGAAAATATAGCTCATGTGTTACACAATGGCTCTCACCAGATTCTCTTCACTCCATTAAAAATCCCTGACCTTGTCCACTTTTTCAATTATGTGAGAGAAAACAAAACCACTTGTCCTTAAACTGTCAAGAGCCAGGAAAAAAAAATTTCACCAGCCAACATCTGGTTGACATTGGAAACTTGCAGGCATAAAAATAAGTATTTCATAAACTATATGAACAATATAGTTATGACCAATAATTCCCCCATGTGAATGCTATTATCCTACTAAAGTACCACCTCAGATCTAAGATGTATTATTCCAAAAAGGCTTAAACTGGACAAAGAAGAAATATTCATTCTTGAGTAAACGTGCACATTAAAAATCCAGTATGACTCCACTAGTACCCTACCACTTTATCCTATATAAAGCCCTAATTTTGATTTCTTTTGTTGCAGCAGCTGACAGAAAAGGCAACTACCCGCAAGAAAGGAGCCGTCCACGCATGAAGACAACACTTCTGCTAATGCTGGCTCCTACTGGCTTGTCAGCTCTGCACAATACTGGAGAGATACAGATCTGCATTTGGATAACAACTGAAATATGTTACTTTCCACACTCATTTATCACCAAAGAACTACCCCCTCTTTAGTCAGTTACATAAATATAGGTATTTCTTTCAATGTAATTATTTATCATTTTGGGTCACATTTCTGCTAGTGACAAAACATTTGAACTGTTCACTTCTCAGCATCAGCAGAAGCCACAGGGTCGTGTGGTGTGTACCTCTGCGCTGCTCACCCTGACTCTCCTGTGTACAAACAGAGAGAGTCTGGGGAAGCGTGACAAAATAGCACCGTGGACTGTTATTAACAACAGTGCAAAATAACCACTGAACAGAAAAAGAATTAGCAGGAAGCAAATGGAAACCTATGTAAGCTTTACTCCCAGCCAACACAGGCAGACCACTTGGTAAAACATTTCTAAAGAACATTTCACGTTATCAGTTCTTGCTACATATTGCTGCTCTCAAAAATAAAACAATCTGATGTGTTTCCTAGGGATGTATTTAAAAATACAGATTTGACCAAGCCATTAAATAAAACATATTAGAGAACATATCTGAAGATCAGCATGGAGTTTCTGAAACACGGACAATTAGTGGCACAGACAGAAACTTCTCAGATTTGCAAATAACTAGGTAATAAGGGAACCTCTTTAGGCAAATACTGATGTTGTAATTACCCAGTAAGTATCCTAACTATCCAGGGACAAAATTAGGTTTCTTCTGTATCTTTAGGGTTGTACTTCCCCACTCTCAAATGATCATATTTCAGCTCTGTGTCAGAAATTAGAAGGAACCTGCATTTTTACTGCCACACTTGTAAAAATCATTCCGGTCTGCAGTATTGCATTGTCAACTGCATCAGAAACAGGTGACTTAACTAACATCATAAACGTGTATCTGAATTTCATTTATTGTCAGATCAGTATCAGACAACTTAAGTTTCAAGTTGCTTTTTAATTCTAGTTGGAAATAGGACATGAGCATTTAAACACTTGACTACATAAGCAAGTGTTCAAATTAAGACAGCCTTCAGTGTAATTAGAAGCAGCTCAACACTGATACAAAAGCACATGCACAAATGACTACTGTTTCACCTTTCTGGTGACAGATGACCTTGCCCGCCATGAGTTGAATCAATGCCAGAATTATGAACTGCTTCATAGTGCTTGAACAGCTCCTCAGCTGATCCATGAGACTTCATGCAGAGAGGACAAATAAAGCCCTATTACAAAAAGGAAAAGAAACACAAACAAAAAAAAAAAAGTGAGATACAATTTTTTTTCCAACTTACTTTTACGTAACTGTGAATTTTGTTTGCACATATAAAAAGCAGCAAATGCAATTGTTAAGACTCATACTAATTCTTTCATGCTTTCATAACAGTTCCAGTAATTAAAAACTTAGAAAATTACTTTTGTAATCATATTCCACTATTCAGCAATTTTTTTCCCCAACAGCAGTACATACTAGCACTAAAAAACAAGAAGACATTTTAGAAGGACTGCTCTGCAATTTCTTCTCCCCCAACAAAACAATTTTCCATACAACTTTTCATAAAATCACATTCTTCTTTCAAAGAGAAGGTAGCATTGGGAGTTTGGTCTTTAAAAAGGGGATATAAAAACACACTCTAAAGCACAGTTATTCATACACCTATTACCACCACATTAAAGCTACTGATTTTAATATGGGCCAGAAGACTGAGAACCACTTTTTACCTTGCATATTAGTAAATGCAATTCAGACAAATACCACCTCAAGAAAAACAAATTTCTACAGTCTTAAGAATCAGAAATCATCCATTTCCTTTCCAGCATATACATTGCAAGCTTACCAGAGTGGAAATTTAGCAGTTTGATGCCCTTGTTCTACCCATTAGCCCACAGACAAATGAAAACAATATATGTTATGTACCAATTCATGTATTTCTAAACATTTGAGGAGTGTCCAAGCTGCCACTTATCAGAATTACGATCCACCTCATTTTCTACAACTTTATACATCTGGTGTTGACTGCTGGACTTCATAGAAGTTCCTCACTCGTTTGGTTATCATGCTGACTCTGAGCCCAATTCCCATTTACACTTTGGCCCATATGCAACATGGTAGCAACACTGAGAGGTTTCAGAGAGGAAAAAAATTCAGTCTCGTATTAAAGGCTCCCTGAAATTCCAAGCTGACCAAAGAAAACCTAGTGTGCATTCCCTGTTTCTTTGATTTTTTTTTAAGTCCTCGTGTTTCTTTAATTAATTTCAAATATGCATGTGTATATTTATATGTTATCCTTAAGTCTCCTAGGCCATTATGAACTGTAGTGCTCTCCAATGCTAAACCAAGGCTCTCCAGTACCTAAGACAAGATATACGGCAATGGCAATGAACCATAGGAGGGGTCACAAAATAAGGCATTGGGATGTTTTCCTAGTAGGTGAGTCAGAAAGCAGGCAGGCAGAAAGCAGTAAGTCTCATAAAATGACAGTGCAACAGCATCATTTTGTGATGAAACGCTACCAAGCAGTTCTCAGTGTTGTGTTTAGTTTTCCAGTGATGTGAACGTCTGCTTAAGTGTATCTAGAAAGAATGAGTGTAGAAAATGGCTCTGGCCCCTCCTTCCTCTTGCCCTTTATTTCTTTTCATTTAAACAGCAAAATCTGTTTCTTTGCTTGGGGCTTTTTTTTTGTGGTTTTATTGCGGTTGGAGTTTATTCTGTGGAAAAAGGAGCCCTGGAGAAGAGGAAAGAATAGATTGCATGTGCAATTAGCCCAAAGGGACAGCCAATCATTTGTCTCGATTCTTAGGCAAAGGCAGAGAAGATTTCCCAGGCAGGCGGGCAGATCTGAAGGCAACGTCCATAAGGATGAGGTGCCAGAGGCAGAGCTCTGGGAACGTGCTGCAGTTGTGAGTCTGCAGGGTGGATGGGAGCTCTGGGGAGGCAGCCGTGCTCCCATCAGCACAGCGGGGAAGCCTGGACAAAGCCTCCTCCTCTTGATGGTAGAAACTGCCTTCCTGTCACAGTCAGGGATAGAGTGCATCACCCACCAGTCCCTGCCTCTCCACTTGCACTGCTGTGATCATGGCTGGCCTCAGCACCGGGTTACAGCTCTCACACGCACCTAATGCAGCTTTTTCTAACGGCGTAACATACAAGCTTTGACAGAGTGTCACCCATCTGCAACAGGGTATGGTCACCATGAAAAATCTCGTCCTTTCTGTGCAGACACGGAACAGGCAGGAACACCAGCTCCTACAGATGCAGGCACCACTGCTCACACATCAGAGCCTTAAACTGCAACCCAGGGCTCAGCTGCATCTCATAGGCTGATAATAATCAATGTGAACTCTGATGTCAGCAACACTCATTCAGTTCTCTTTAGTGTAAAAAAATCAGAATAATCAGGATCTTCCTGGGTACCAAGCAGTATCAGGCAGAAGTGTAAAGATTTCCTGGGCCTGCAACTATCAGCATCAGGTAACAATCTTGTTTGGAAAATCAGGTTGGTGGATCACTCATTTCATCTCTTAAAAAAAACAACGAACTTAAAGACAGCCATAAAAACACCTCTCAGTATTATCTTGGGATGAACCTTGCAAATATGTGCAAAAGCTTATTTTACTATTCTAAAGACAAATGTGTAAGAAGGAAGAGGGGAAGAAACTTGATTGTTTTAGATGCTTAAACTTTGCGAACATTTCTGTCAGGTTGCAGCAATTTATATAAAATGCAATATATTTCTACAATGGGACCATGCCTGTCCTGGATAAAGAGGACATTGTGCAGCTACAACCATGAGATGTAATGCTGGTCATCACAGCTTGGGGGGGAAGGAGCTGAGGCATCCTATCCAGTAAATCTGCACAAGGACCCCTTAACAGACTCCTTCACAGAAGAAGCAAGCATAAGAGCAATGTACCTTATATTTTGGTAGGTTTCCTTTTAACGTGCACTTAGGAATCACTTCGCATAAAGCACAGCCATGGAGAAGTGAAAGGCATTTCATATTCTGCATTTAATAAAGGCAAAGACATCACTTGCAGCCCCTTCAGTGCTGCACAGTAACTCATAGCTCCCTAACTGATGTTTCTAGTTGGGCTTTATGTTTCACTTTACACATGGAGAAAAGAGCCTAAAAGAAGTTAAATGATGATTACTTGGGGTTTATTTTTGAAAAGAGATAATCTTTTCACCAGGAAACGACACTTCATTGAATTCAAAGATTTTTGCAGATGCTTGTCAGTTAACAGAAAATAAGAACAAACTCACAAGCACTAGTTTTTATCAGAAAAGAGTTCTTGAGATTACCATAGAATTTCGAAAGCACTACAGAGCAAGTGAAAAGAAAAGGTGTTCAAAACCAAACCCCATACATATGCTCAAATAAGCAACTAGGAGTCAGTACACAAAGCTCAAAATAGCCCCTAGCCCAGTGGTCAAGGCATTCCAATGAGAATGACTGAGACACTAAACTGCAAATCCCAATTTTGCAATCCCAAGGGAAATGTTTCTCTTTCAGGTTGATGCCTGTAAGCCATACCCACCATCAAGTACCACCACAGCACCACACTGTTTGTAGTGAGACAGGCCTTTCTCTGAACAAAGACTCCACAATATACTCAGAGCAGAACAGAAATTCCTACATAGAAGTTTTGTAGGAAAGTATCTTGCCTCAGCTTGAGTTACAATGCAAAATTTCACCAAAGATCTCAGACTCTATGGAAGCACCAGAAACTTTTTTAATATGCCTTTCTCAAAACAGACTTACGAACAAGCCCAAAGAAGATAAAAAGCTACTTTTCCCCTCAAATAGTTATGACTTACTATCAGACCTGATGAAGCTAAGCTTTTCAGTGCTCTATTTCCTTAAAGGCCTATGAGGCAAGTGATTTCTTTCAGGTAACATTAATATTCACATGAATCATTAAGACAGTGTTCTTTTGGGAAGTATGCCAGGATGCTAAAAGCAAGAAAGGAAACCCTGGCTACAAAATCTGGCAGGGTTGGGGTTTTTTTGTTTGGGTTTTTTTTTTAGTGTACCAACATAATTTACAGGGCTATTAATTATTGGAAGAACTCTGGCCTACCACATTGAAACACACTGCCCAGCACAAGCAGGGGCTCGGACCCACACACAGCCAAGCACACAACCAGATCAACTGCAGGCTACGCTAGAGCTCTTCTAATCCTCACACTGTTTTAAAACCAATTCAGAAATCATTTATGTAACAGAAAAGTTAATGCATAGGACTGAATGGATTCTGCGTTTCTCTCTTCTCCTTACATTACCCTGTAGGATTAGGGATGGTGGGGTTGGCTGTGTATAGAAGTATTTTTGAAAATTTCAGCCTTTTCAAAATATTTTTTTACTTTTAATGATTTTTTTCAACAGGATGAAAGCTCCCAACTGCAGTTTCAAAAAATAACCATTTACATGTAGATGTCTACTTCCCAATCACTACTAATGCAGAGCTATTCAACACAGTTAATGGAGCAAGAAACTAGTCATCTGACTTAACAAATGTGTATACCATAGACAGGGTCAGCATAACAGCTCCAAGGGCTTCATCATCAGTAACTGGAGTCTGAGACACCTACATACAGATGTATGCCAACTGCTCTGTTTTTACCCAGAGCTTTAATAAAATGGTCTTCGTAAAGCTAATATGAAATCTTGTCTTAAATAATTAAAGAGTGAAAGCACAGATTACTTTTCTCAAAGTTCCTTTTTCACAAATTAGAACTGGAGTTTTCTGGAAGAAAAATGACACCTCTTGAAGGATAGTCCCATGGGCAAAACAGTTTTTACAGGGTGGAATTCAGATGTGCTCATATCATTGGAATCCAAGAAATAAGGTACCTTGTTTAAGTCAGAGCCACTCAGCTTCCTTAGTATTTTCTAGCAATATCTGATGACAGCGTAGTCAATCCCATTTTAATACTGCATAGAGTTAAACAAGTGGTCCCATTTAGGCTGCTATGATTGCTGCTGATCTAGAGCTCTGCAGAGAGCCATTAAGCACAAATAGCATGCACAGAGCTTGATTTACTAATACAAAGAGAGCTTCTGTAACATCTTGAATTTTTATTCTCGCAATTATGTCATGAGTCAGGCTTAAAGAACCATGGATCTTCACTGCTTTACACTGAGAAGTCAATTTTATTCCACACTCTTCTTGGAAAATATTTAAATACCGTGGTGAACAACAAAAACCAACCAACCCACTCCCAAACCCCACACCACAGAATTTCAGTACAATTATAGATACTTTTACCATATGGAAAACATTCAGGACTAGTCTACCATATACAGGCTATAGGACAGCTTAGCCTAAACCAGTTTTAGGCCTTGGAGAGGTCTGTTGCCCTTCAGGCCTTCCCTAACAACTGGGGTCAAAAACTAAGGAAGAATTCCATCCTATTCCCTTACGTAATCAGGTGTATATAAGTAGGTGAGGGGGAGGTCCTCTGTCTCTTGGGTTCCAGCTCTTCTCTTCTCCGTCCCTGTTGGATCAGCTCAGAGATCAGCTCAGATCAGCACTCAGTGTTTGGGCCTCACTTACCCACATGGGCTGAGGCCTGATCTGGGAGCTCTGTCCAAGCCCGTGTCCAAAGGGGAAGGAATCTGCTGTTCTTAAGGGAAGTTGGTGAGATTTTATTGTATTAGTTATTTTGTTAAGCTAATCCCTGAGTTCCAATTCTGTATATCTGTTGTGTTTTTACCCCTTTTTTGTCCTTTCTCCCCTTTTCCGTTTGGGATTGGTTGGGATTGTCTGGGGTTCCTACTCATATGTATATAGTGTTTAATTATATAATACGTAGAAATATATTCTTTGCTGCAATTTTCCTTTGCTACTGGGTTTTTTTTTCCCCTCTCCCTTTCGGGAGGGGGGAAGCTGTTGGGTTGTTGTTTGGGTTTGGCTGGGAGCCAACCTAAACTAACACAACCAGGATGCACTTTAGCATGTTTGGCATTCACATGACCAAGTTTTAAGTTTAAATAGATTTGAGTAATTAAGTTTCACTATTGACCTTCCAGAAATACCAGGCCAGCACCCAAGGCTACAGCCTGTCTCCAGTGAGCTGAATGAACAAAAAGCCAATAACAGTGATCCAAGCCCAGAGCTATAATATCTTCCAGCCATGACCTGTCTGCCCATCTCTCAGACTCCAGACTTACATCAGCAACTCTCATGCATTGCACTGGTGCAGTAAGCTGTATGCTCTGAATAAAGTCCAGCATGTTTAAAAATCTGAAAGTAAGCTCACCATTCGTGCTTTTTTACTCTGCAATCTTCCCTTATACAAGAAACACATCTTCACCAGCATTTAAATATTAAGTCTAGGCTAAAACTCAGATATCCTTGTTACACAGTGATTTAAAGGCTGAAAGATTTTACATGACAGAAGGTTAGAAACTCTGTGTATTTAGGGCCAAAGGGCAGAAACATACTGATATTTCAGAGCTGAAAGACATATCGAGTAGCTTCAACATTTTATTTCCCAAATATGTATCAAAGCAATTAACTGAATCTTCAGGAAGTTCTCAGAGGCAGATTAAACTGTCTGCCTAGACAGCAAGGGCAAGACCACTTTTCAGAAGGCTTACATATTGATTTTAAAAAAATAAATTAAGGGTTATTTTAAGTTTAAAAATACATAAATTAGGTCACTCCTTTTACATACTGCCTAAAGGACAACTGACATTTTTTCATGTCTTTCACCAGAAAAAGCCCTTTCCTCTGTGTTTACATAAACAGTAGGATGACAGTGGCTTCCTCAGACAATATTTCTATTTAATCATTAGGTAAGTAGGTAAAAATGTCAAAATGTCTATTTCAATTTTACAAGTAAGTATGCTTCTGGACAAAGAGAACAAAGGTGTATTGCTACAGTTTATTTTACACCACACTGTAGAATTGATGTCTTCCTGGAAAAGAAGCTGGATTCCTCCTGAGAAAAACAGAACCATTATCATTTCTAGTTCAGCTTTTTTCTGGTTTTACTGCTATACATTCTGTCATGACCTACAAGACTACAGTTTTGGCCTGAATCAGAAATTGTAATCCAGTGAATTCTCTATTACTTAAAGAAAAGTCACATCACATGGCCAAGTCATATCAAATCAGTACCTCTAATTCCTTATGCTCTTAATATTATTCAGATGTTGCAGGAAGCTAATGTACTAATGTAGGTGAATCAATGATTTTTGCTCCTGTGCAAAGCAGGCAAGTAGTGTTGAGGTGAAAACAGACAGCACAACCTAATTTGAGAAGGAACTGAAAAAGAATAAAATATCACCATTAAAACATTGACATGATGTTCTGTGCAAAGACAGTTTGCAACATTCCAAGGGCATCCACAAAAACAGAAGCTTCAATCAATGGTATCTACAATAAAAAAGTAGGGAAAACACCATAAAGAATAAGGTCTTTTTAAAGACAGACATAAAAACCTCCACGTTTTTGCACAACTAGTATGCCAACTTACACTCTCAGCAATTCTGCTATGAAAAGCCTATTCAGAAAACATCAGGCTCATATCTTGCTTGTATTAGCCAAGAAATACACACTTACTAAACATCTGGAAAGTTATGAAGACTACCCAGAAGAATTGTTTTAAAACTCCCTTAGATTTAGCCTAGTGGCAGATAAGAAAACAGGTATTAACAGTTGCTATATTCTAAACACTGCAGGGATACCATACAGACGTTGTTTTGAATGCTTCAGATAAAAACGGGACAGGAAGCCTCAAACTATGCCTCTATAACTGACTCGCTGTGTAGATGTCCTGAACATCCAACAGAGACTTTTAGGAAATGCTGGACACAGTTTAGAAATGTCTCGTTCCTTTAGGAAAAGGAAAACAACACAAGCCGCTACACAGCTTTTGTTAGTGATACCACTGTACACTTCAAATTTGGGGAACAATGTTTGGGAACTTGGTGATATGTGTGACTTTTATACAGCATTTGTTTGGTTGAGTTGGCTATACATGGACAGACACTTGCCAACACTTTGGTGATTGTTTCTGCAGCTGAATAAGCCTTTTGTCTTTCAAAGTAAGGTTTCATCAATGCCTGAGGAGCAGGGGAAATTATTACACTGACATTTTCACCAGTTATCACGTTTCAATCCCTAGTTTGAAAAATGAGGGCTGCACAGAATGCTGTTTAAGAAGATGACCACCAATTAGGCTGTAGGTAAGTGGCAAGAAAACTTTTCTACGAAAGGACGCTGCACGTGTGAATGTCTGTGACTGAAAAACAAGACCAGCTTTCACTGCATGGAGGACAGAGAGGAAGGAAGGGCAAGGAGAAGAGAGGGGTAAATGACCTGACAAAAAAATTTTCATCAGCAGAGAGGGTGTACCAGTGGAAGACAGGTTAGCAAAGAAACTATAGAGAAAATTTAAAGCAAAGTAGTAATGCTTTTCTTAACCAAGCAGTAACTTTTCAGGTCTCACAAAGTGTGACCAAACACTGGCTTGCAAGGCATCCTACCTGCGTGCTTAAGGAGAATGCACTGGCAAAAAAAATACCTGAATTCACAAGCTTCTTTTCTTCAGCACTGCTTCCACAAAAATACATTTGCACTTTTCCCAGTAGTATCCACAAGCAATAAAGCTAAACACCAGTTTAAATAAGCCAAACCCAGCAACCCTACAAGCCTGCTACATAAGATGGATGACATTGACAACATTATACCACTGTCAGAACGCTGTCCCAGGAATGGCAAAGATTGAATGAGGGTGACAACCTGGCTGTGTTGCTGTTTCAATGTGTTCACTACAAATGCAAACTATTATTTTCCATCAGCAAACAATCAGCTTCTCAGTAGTCAAGTATTGGAAAGTTTTAATACTAGTATTGACAATAGCAATTAACAGAATTCCCCACTTTTCCAACGCTTTGAGCCATACTGATACAAGATAAAACAGAAAAACCCCCATATATACTTGCTTTCTTTGGTTCTCCCCTCTTACAGATATTTACTGAACCACTGTACAAAGAAACACAGCTTCAGCAACAGGAAAGAGCTACAGCTAGAAACAACTGAATTTCTATTTCACGTGCTACACTCAATACACAGGTTTTATTAAGTTAAAAAGTTGCAATCAGCAGTTGACAAGTGAAGAGTACTGACCCAAAACTTTTGGGAAAAACAAAAACTCTGAGTGGGCAAGAACCCAACAGCTATCTCCATAAAATTATGCTACGCACAACCAGCTTAAATAAAACAGTAACTTCTTCAGGTAATCAAACCACCTCTTTTTCCTCCATAAAGTACTGACACCATTGCATCAGGAATGCCACAGTTTATTCAACTACAGCACTTGCACTGTGACCAGATAATGAAGAAAATAAAAAGCTGACTTGATCACAACAGAGTGCTACAGATGATCTCTGCTTCAACAAGAGGCAGTGAGGAGTCAATCAAAAGCCATACTCCAGTTGTGCTGTCTATGAGGAGGTCCCACAACACTCCAGGAGAGCAGTACAGGCCAGTTTTAGCACAGATCCTCCTCACTTTAAAAGGTGACATTTCAACTTTGAAATGACATCTCAACACTACAATAATTGATGTATTGATGGCTTTCACCATCTTTGAGGATAACATTCCACAATCTGAAGTTTCCCCTTCAAAAATATAGTGCAAATATACATCAAGTGCAGTGAAGGAAAAAAGCACTTCTTAGCAAATGCATACGACAACCACAGTAAAATCACATCACACACATAGCCTAGAATAAATGCTTTGATTTCAAAACTCAGAAGTACCGCTGGCAGAAAGAATGCAATTCATCTCCATACAAACCGCTTTAGTGCACAGCCAGCTGCTGGTCCCCAGAAGTCAAATCTACTCTCTGAAGGTTCACAACATAAAAATATCAGATAGCCTTGTGCAGCTGGAGGCTGTTAACCTACAGAATTTAAATTCTTCCAGTTGCAGAGTGTAAAACCACACACTGTTTTAATTGTAAAGTTTTACACTCCACAACTGGAAGATTTTAGAAATGCACAACAATTTATGTCTATTAACTGAAACAACCTCTGCATTTTCTTTCAGGGCGTAAAAAATTTCAATAAGATTATGTATTAAAAATTTGGTTTTATAATTATTTTTATAATGTTGCTGAAATATATAAGCTCTTAAACATTTTCAAGAAGAGAAAGTTCTGCGATTTTATATTCCTATCCTCTGTTCTATCTTTTACCCAGTGTACCTATCCTGCACTAGAAATCTGCTTAAATAAAGTTAGCTAGTAAGAGCTAACATTTCTTTTCACAAAGGATGTACAAGATCCAATATCATGTTTACCCTGATATTGAGTCTAATGTGAAGTAAATCAAACAAGGAAACAGTCTTATTTACATGAAAATCAAGCAAATGCTGTTACCAAAAAAAAAAGCATATATCAGTGACTGCAAGTCTTCCGATACTGCAAAAGTCTCATGTGACAGACACCTGCAAACCAGAAAGCTAGACATAGATTAATTCTTCTGCTGCATGTATACTTTGGAATCATGCGTAAAAGATCAAATTATGCTTAAGCAAGGAATCAAAAGAAACAATTTGAAAAGTTGACACCCAAGCCACAAGAAAAGATATAGGTTCATTTAAAGCAGCCCATTACCAAAGCTATTGAAACAAAATAAACAAGACCCACACTAACAGCTGGAAGGTCATGAAGCTCCAGTCTTCCTTCTGTCCCAGTGTGCTCACTCTGGTAATGTTCAGACAGATCACTGGGGGTTACACACACTTTCATACATAGTGGACAGATGAAGCCCTGCGAAATGTACATTTGTTTTTAAGAAATTAATAAAGACCAAACAAAAAATGCAGATCTGGAATCAAAAGTTCAAATTCTTATGCTGAAAGTTCTCTACCAGAAGCAAAGTCTGCTTTCCTTTGTAGTGGGTTTCTTGTAGAAATACAACTTCTGCAAACCACATAATACTATAGAGAAAGCAAGAAGGAAGCTATTGTTTATTTTTATGGCCTTAAATCTAAAACATGCCTTAAAAGCTAGCACCATGTTGCATACTACTCTGTGTTTTCTAGACATTCTTGGTACCCCCTTCATGTGATAGAGGAATAAGCTGCATAAGAAATCATGAATGGAGCATTACAAGGCACATGTCACATCCATCATGAGGTTTCCTGCAAGGGTGTTCAGATGTTTCACAGAGAGTGGTATGGTGAGATTGTAGAAATTATCTCTATAAATTAATAAGCAAGTTTGTAACGGCAGCAGATGAGGCTGAGGCAAACCTGTCTTGCTAACACAGCTATATTACACTAAGGAAAGTGTAATCTCACTGGTAGATTCACTACAAGTATGGAATATTTAGCAACCCAGTACTGCAGACAGAGTTAGACTGGGACCTAACTACAAAGGTAGGACAGGCTCAAATGTTTCCTCACGGGGCAGATTGCACAGTGAATAAAAGACGTATCTACACTTGATTAGGGGTCTGTGTGTGACTTGAAATGCTGGCGTGGCCACAGAGAGGATTTAAACAAATTTTTACCTCCTCTTGAGCAGTTTGAACAGTTTGAATTCAGACTTCCCCACTCCTTTTGTTTCATACTACAATTGCCAAAAATCAACATTTATTTCAACTAGGCTTGAGGATGTAAGAAACTAATTATTAAATCTGTACAGATTCATTTTTCTTTATTTGAATCTGGATGCAACACAAATTAGAAAATCTAGGCAAGAAACTGGGACGAAAACAAGTTAATGGATTTCTGACTACATGATATTGGAGAACCAGGTGGGAACATCACAATAAAGCAAAGGAGCAAACATTCTATAGAGACCAACTATGGTGCTCCCAAACAGAAGCTCCAAGAGAGACAACACCACACCACTTGTGCAGGAAAAGGAAGACTAACAGAAAGATTTGAGTTGTGTGCTGTAAGGCAAGAATCTGAGAATAAAAACCCATCACCAGGTTGAGAACTCAGTTTCAAACAGACTTTGAAATTCTACGCTGATAACACACAACTTGTAAGTAATGCAACAAATGGTGGAATTACTGACAATCAAAATATACTTTTTCATGTTATACATCCATATCAACCAAGAGTGACAAAGCAGCCTTTGGTCTGACCCAATTTTGTCTCAGTAGCAAGAAAAGCCAATGGGGCAATAGTGCAGGCACAGTAGCCCTTTGAAAGCTCATCCCATGTCAAGAAAATACTGATCCATTAGTACTGAGGTACCTTGTGACACCGATAAGCTGCACAGTCAGTGATCTTGCACTCATGTTAACAGAATTGTAAAATTTTAGCCAAACTTTGGAAAGAAGCAACTATCTCACTGCACATTTTTATGCCTTAATTAACTACAGAAGTAATAAGATTTTAGCCTGCAATTTATTTATTTGCTTCGGGGATGGCTAAATATGCATATAAAACAGATCTAGACTCAAAAATGTGTGATGTACAACATGCAGCAAAATGTTAAGGGATGTCTCATTACATTGATGCAATAAGGCTTTAAGAAATAAGCAGATGCATAGACGGAAGGCGATCGGGATTTTAAACAGCACAGTGAAAGTTTCTCTTATCTCTTATCATAGCCCAAACAGAACTATTTGAATTGCCACAGACTTCATCCTGTGTAAGAAAGGGCACTTTGCTCCCCTTAATGCTCTAATAGGAGTAATTAACCTTGCACTGTAGTTGTATACTAAGCTCAAAACATTTTCAAGATAGGTCACAAGGCTACATTAGCACAAAGTAGCTTCAACAGGCAGTGAAGTCAGTTTGCATTTTTCAGAGTTAATATTTGACAACACTATAAATCCAAAGACATTATAACATGAGATTAAAGCAAGAGTAACAACTTATTCTGCTGATTAAGTATGGCATACAGCAAATAATGATAGGACTTACAAGTGGTAGACTTATACACCAACACCAAACAAAGCCCAACATGTTTGATATTTCTCAATGACAAGGTTTCCATTATACATTACAGTGTAGCAGAAGCAAGGTAAAAATAGAGTAGAAGCATGATAAAATGTTAAGCCTTGGTTTTTTTCAGCTCTCATAAAAGTTTTACTAACAATGAGTCTTAAGCTTACCTATCATTGCTTTTAATTTTAATAATTCATCTCTAGAACTAAAGGAAGGAATGCTTGTGACCACTTCAATTGATAAGCCCAATTAATAGTAACATATAAATATGGTCTAGCTTCCCTTTTTATTTAAATAACACTCAATTTTTAGAAGATGATACTTGCAAGTACTTATTTAGTACAGCTGTTATTTATGAGGGGCATCAAAAGTTACTCCTAACAGCTTCATGTATCAGCAAACCAGCAGCCAGGGTTTGACATGCCAGTCCCAGTATGGTGCACAGTACCTCAGAGGAGCCTTCATTGTTCACATCAACGGCAATTCCAGGTGTGGCAGAAGAATCCGAATCCGAACTCTGAGACCCACCTCTACCTGGAGTCTGAAAGTGTGGAGAAGACAAAAATGAGTGTCTATTTTTTAATATTTAATGAATATTTTTAAAAGCAGCATACCAATCCTATGCCAAGGCCTCTCTTCTACCTGCTGGAATACAGAAGTATTTTCCCTCGACAAGAGTAATGAAGCAAACAAGCTGACGAGCAATTATATAATTTTCAACAGAACACTTCAGCAAAAGCTTTTACGCAAGACTCTCCATACACAAAAACAAGCAGACACCAGAAGCAAAGGCCAGGTTTTTAAACCACCTCCTCTCATGAATACTCAACAAAACCAAAAAATTTTGCTAAAGTCTGCACTTGTATCACTCTCACTGATGTTCAATTAGGTCTCTAACTTATAGGAAAACTTGAGAAATTACAATCTAAAAAGTTTCAGAAGTATTAAATTAGTATCACACTACTTTTTTGATAACTTGTCTACAATCTGAACAAGACTTTAAATACTTGAAAGACAGGAAACTGAAGTGTGAGGACTGCTGATTCAACAAGCACACAAGCAGGTACACTGCCTTGATTTGGAAAAAAATAAAAATAACAATCAAGACTGTGGTAACGTGAAAACCTGTGAATCAGTAAGACAACCTATAAAGAAATCCTCCTACGAATATGCTGAAAATCAAAACAATAGTATTGATTTGAAACTACAGGCTTAGAAAAAATAAACAAATAAGTATTAAGTACTACATGATTCAAAATCTGGGTAGATGGATTGCATCTTATAATCCTTATTTAACTATAACCTCAATTTAAATTTCATTTAAGTTCTACTCATCTTCAGAATGCCACTGCTTGACTGATAGCTGAAGAGTTAGTATTCGCAAAGCAAACATCAGTAATTACCTTAATACAGATAAGCAATCCTAGTTTCAACAAAGAACAAAAAGTTCATTATCTAATTCCCTTATGACAAATGGGACGAAGTAATGCAACTGCTGCATTTTAGCCCATCTGGAAATACTTGTAATGTTATAAAGGATTCTATAATTTAATATGGGAGGATTAAAGATAAAAGATTTAAATATATAGATTGAAATTGAGAGAAAGGGACAGAGTAGATAAATAGTTTTAGTTTCCAGATCTCGATGTCTCCAAAATCTTGCTTGGTTTGAATTTTCTTTCTCAAATATATCCTTTTTTTGAAGACCAGTCAGATATACAACCTTTTATAAGATATCTGCAGCACACATGCTTTACCGTAATTTGAAAATTAAGGACATTTTCCTGCTTTGTTTTAAAAATAATGTTCTATTTTCAATTTTCATAAAGATAACAGCCTTTTATTACTAATCAAATAAAAAAATATGTAATAAAAAGGTCAAATTTTCTGATGAAGGACTTAATTTCCAGTGAGAATCATTTCAGTTTTAGAAAGGCTCTGAAGACTGGCCAAAGGGAAGGAAGTAGGAATGAAGCAGCCATCTATGGGGGCTGGTGACAGTAAGAGAAGACAACCACCTTTCCACATTCCAGCCTTCCCTGAGGTCATCAGTTAAGTGATCAACATACACTGGTTTCCTACTCCACATCTTTTTCATTTATCTGGTTTATATTTCTCAAAAAAATATGAAAACATACAAAAGCATACATACAGCATACAAAAGCAGTAGGCAAGGTGATGCAAGCTCTGCAAGTTAGTAACAGGAGAGGCAAAAAAAGGGGTAAGCAGAGATACAATGCACATGCAAAACACATCAAAGTGAAGGCATTGGTACTTCTCCTCCAGGTTACTGATACAGACAGCAAACAAGGCACATCCCAGCATGGACCACAGGTGCATACTAATCAAGTTTCCATATGACATCAAACTGTGAGGAGCAGCTGATACATTCAAGGGCAAGGCTGCCACTCAGAGGGACCTAGATGGGCTGGAGGAATAAGCCAATGGGAATCTCATGAAATTCACCAGGGACAAATGCAGAGTCCTGTGCCAGGGAAGGAAAACCCCTGGCAGCAACAGAGGCCTCTCTGCTGAAAAGGTTGCTGGCCTTGTGTCAGCCAGCAAACAGGAGCCAGCAGCAAGCCCTGGCAGCAGAGAGGGATACCAGAACCCCGGATCATGTTAACAGGAGCCCAGCCAACCAACCAAGGGAAGGCGTTGTCCCTCACTGGCCACCATCCGTTGGACCACACCAAGATACTGCATCCAGTTTCAGCTCTCCCAGTCCAAGGAGGATATTGATAAACCAGAATGAGTCCAGCAAAAGGCCACCAAGACATCTGGGTATGGAGCATCTGCCCCATGAGAGAGGCTGAAGCATGTGGAGGCCAAACAGCAGCCAGACCATGACCTTTTGAGGAAGCCATCAAAAAGAGGAAGCCAGGCTAGTCTGAGCAGCATACAGTGGGAGGACCAGGCACAGAACTGAAATGAGAGGCTCCCACTGGATGTAAAAAACAGATTTTCCAGTGTGAGGCCAGGACTGAGCAGCCTGCTCCTGACCTCAGAGCTGGTCCTGCTCCCAGCAGGAGCTCAGACTACAGAGCTCCTGAGCTCCCTTCTTGCCAAAATTGTTCTGTGACCTATGAAGTGCTGCTCACAGAAATACACATCCTGCAGGAAAGCTTTGAAATACAAGTTTAGTAACTCCATTAATGAAGATGCAGATTGTGTGCACTGACAATCAGAGTAATATCTAAAACAACTGGTAAAGTGTCACCAAGTTTCCCAGAAAGACAGGTAAGTTAGGATATTGCATCTAATGTTTTAAAAAATTTTCTTCAGTTTATATAGTTCAGAAATTCCTTTCCATGCAACCCCTAAACCAAAACCATGGTACCGAATGCCAAGGCTCACTTGTGAATCCACTTTGTCCAAGAACAAAGAATCCAAAGAAGATGTATACACACATATGTCTACATAAGGGAAAATTAAGAGGTCAGGAGTCAAAGCTTTCTTCCATAAAGAAGACAAACTTTCACAATGTAAGAATAAATTTCTTATGGAGAGAGACTTTTAAAAAGGCTTTAGAAACCTGGAAAATCAAAAGGCTATTTTACGGCAGTTAGCTATGGCGGCTGTTTGGTTCTAGAAAGCCTTTTAGAAAACTTGGACCCCAACAGGCCCAGAACCTACAGGCACAAGTAGAAAGCTTTGAAATGGAGCGTGTCAGCATTAATGGATATGCATGTCTTTACCAATGCTTTATATGAAATGGAAGCCTTTTGTTTCACTCTTCATCTCCAAAAACTGAAGAATGTGCTTTCAAGTAGCTTTGACAGAGAGACAAGAGAGCAGAGGGACAATCTGAACAGAACTCAGTAGCCTGGGCAATGGCAGAAAGAGATGGTCCAGCTGTCTCTTTAGACAGGCAGCATATACCTCCACTTTTGCAATACCTGAGCGTATGCTGTCAGCACACCTAATGAATCATTTCATCCCAAACCAAATAATCTCTGCAACAATTACAACATTTTCTTCACTTCTTAACTCCGTATACAACACTACCATACATTGTTAATCACCCATCCCATTTCACACCAGAAATGACTGCATTTTGCAATGAGATTTGCAACTTAAGTTCTGCTACAAATTCAAGATTATTACAACTTCCAGGATGCGAGCTCTTACATTAAAAGCACAGAGTTATTACCAGATCGTTGATTAAAGTGTTTGCTTTATGAAACACTTCAGACATGTTATAATCACAGTAATAGGCACCACACAGCATGTCTGATGGCATGCAGTATATGACAGAAATTATTATACAGTACAGGTAAAATCCTTTTAACCTTTCAAAAAACAATGTGTACTCTTTAAAAGTGAAAGCATAATTCCAAGCTAGATTTAGAAAGCTTAGTACAAAGAGGTGGCATTTTCTGGTGAGTGCCATGTACAGGAAAGCAGGGTGGGAAAGGAAGAGGTAATTAAATAAATTCCAAGTTACCGTCCACAGCATCCATTTGCAAAGTATACAGAGCAGTAAGAAAAATAAAATACATAATTGGAAGGATGTTATGGAAGCCTAGACCAAAAATCCAATGAACTTATCTTTGAAGGCTGTAATGTCATTTAAACATCCTTTACCATCCAAATCTTCTCCACGGACATCCCCT
>VWZG01001064.1:78772-117616 GCA_013396735.1 Grallaria varia | reverse complement strand
CGGACAGAAAAAAAAAATTGAAAACTTCTAACTGTTTTGTAGAATTGTAGACAGAAGGCAACAGCGGCTTAAATGTAAACTAATGGAGAATTTCAAACACTTGATGAGAATTCTATCTGTAGGAGATTAAAGAAAAATCCATAGAAAACTGTAACTGAAGTTGCTGTAAAAGAGAAATGCAAAACAGTTTGTAGCAGTTCAGGCTTTTTTTTTTTTTTTTTTAATTTACTTTGGACATTTACTGCTCTGTCTTTCAAGATGTGTTTGTATATCTTATCTAAATATTGCTTACTGTAAAATCATAAATAACTTGAACTCAATTACCTATCTTGCAATTACTCATAGTATTCACTGCAAATAATGGGCCATCAGTTTATAAAGATACTTTTCTTAGAAAAGAGACCAAAAAAATCTGAAACTTAAAGGACCAAAACCCAAAGTGAAATAATTTCTGTGAGTCTGGGATTTTGGGGTTTTGAGTGTGAATGCTGGGGGTTGTAATTCCAGTTATCAGTTGTTAAATGTTGAATAAAAAATGTAGGATATCTTAGTTTATGAATGAATTCAACAGTCATAAAAAATTTTTGCCGATGGCAGAATTACAACACAAGCAAGGAAGATAGCAGTGAAATTGAAAGATACTATGAGGTGCAAATAAACATCTGAGTTTTGCTGTTGACGTCAGTGAATATAACACACACTCAGTTTGGTTTGAAATAGAACAAGTGGCATTATTTGTGGTGTTCTCATTGCTGCTATTTCATTCACTTACCACAGAATGACAGATTACACAATATAAATTCATATTTTACATCAAAAATACATCATCAGTGAACGTAGCCTCATAATATTATCATGAAATGTTTTCTGTATTCAAACATACAAAAGAATTTTGCGATTATATAAAACAGTTTTGCCTTGATTGTTTTTAAAAGATGAGGTAGGAGGCTGAAAAAATCTCTTGCTTACTCTTTAGGATTAAATAGATGTAATTTACATTATAATACATATTTTGACCTATTTTATATTTTTCAAGGTAGAGTTTTCTGCTTGCATATTCATCTACTTTATTCTTATAATAGCTTTGTGTTGTATTTCAAAAAAGAATTTCTCTTAATCTTGTGATATTAAAGGGTTTTTATATTATAAATACCTGCATGCCTCTGAAATGCTTTAAGAGATTTACTAACTGTGAAATCCTTCTTTCCTTTTAAAGCTCATGTTTATTTCTTCATGCTGCCAATATAAGACTAAACGCATATAGGTCTGACCTTGCAAAATTAGCGTTTAGCTTTCATCATTTTGTTTTTACTATACATTAAAATTATTTCTGCATTTGACGGAATCAACAGATTTGTTATATAAAACTGTTTTGCTTGCTCAAATTCAGATGTCCCAGTTTGCTCATAATCAGGAATCCATCCCTGTGCTGTGAGACTCAACAAGCCTGAGAGGAAATTTCAGAAACAGTATTTATCCTATTAGAACCTGTTCTAAAATAGGAATTACCGAGAAAAGATGTAGGGAAAAAAGCTCTCAGGACTTTCTATTTTATTCATTTTTTCATCACCTGTTCCCTGTTTGCAGTGTAACAACTTTCAGAAGTGCATTATTTCTTCAGTGCCGATGCAGCCTCAGACTAGTTTGTAAAATCCTGTGTAAATCATTTATTGGAAGAGGAAGGAGAGGTCTTGAGGCTGAATTTTTCATTTAGTTGGAAGCATTTTGACTCATCCTACAGATGAGTAATCATTATGGTTTAGTGGATAATATTTTATATTCACAACACTCTTGTAAAACCTATTTGATGCCTGCTGCAAGAAACAAATTGTGGGATAGGGTGAGAATCTAAGCTCACATTTGAAGCAGAAAGGTAACACAAAGCCATTGTGGCTAAGTCACATTGATATAGATTTGAATGTTACACCTCCTTTTATGTGCTTCCTGTGTAGCGTCTGTATAGCTTGAGTGCCAGAATGTAAGACAACCTTATTCTTACTGCGGAGAGCTGAATATGAGTAACTGCACTGCATGGTAGAAATACTGGCATGTTTTGATTGTACTAATGTGGAGTAATCGGACTTCTAACTCCAGGTTCAAGAATTATTTAAGAACAAATGCAGCTAAATAAATGAATAGATTTTAAATAGTGTATTTTGATTTACAGGTACAACAGTGGAAAAAAAAATTATTTGGTCCTTCACCCCTGAAGTACATCAAAGCCTGATGGAATTCTCTGCATGAAGGGAGGAAGAGAAGCAGTGGATGACAGTATCAAGTTGCTATTTAGACAAAGTAATGGAGGAGTAGTTCTGAACCATCAGCCAGTTGGTTATATATCTGTATATCTTGGCTTATATCTAACTTCACTGTTCAACAGCAGTATAGCTGCAAAAAACTTTAATGGATGGATGCATTTGCTTCAGAAGGTAACAAATCGCTGTGGACTCCTTTTGTTCTTTGCTGGCAATAGCATAGATAGAACTTACCCTAAGGAAGTAAAAGGAATATACTTCAATATTAAAAGTGAGTACTAAATACAGCTGACATGAGTTCATCCTTCAAAGATCACCCTAAAGTATAGCTCCCAGTGCACTGGCAGCTATATGTGCCAGTCTTCCAGCTGACAAGATGAGTGTATATTGGGCCAAAAAAGTAATTTATTTGATATTTTATTGACAGATTATTTTTACATATCTAGTAGATAAAAAAAATTATCCCTGAAGTTTTGAGCTGTTATGCCACAAGCTGGTGATATACGTTAAGTAAAAATGAAACTTTTCGAGGTCCTGAGCTTTGGAAATATTAAATGAAGACATTCCTACCTCATCCTCTGTAACAGGTAAGCAAAGACACACATGCTTATTTTAACATGTTCTTAAGTATCCAAATCAAATCATCCAGCCCATTAATGGTTTTCTTTTTCTTTTCCTGAATTCCCTGAACAATTTAGAGTTAATGAGATGTCTTGTCTGTTTTTCCCACACATACACTGTTATTGTAATGACATGGAAAACTTCAGTGTTCAAATACAGGCTGTCATTTCTTGACATCTGAAAGAATAAAGTTGGTATGTATTTTGTGATTCAATGTCCTTCCAAGATGTTCTGATTTTAGTTTGTTTTGCTATCAGAATTTAAAAATTAATATCTGAATGATATAGCCTTATTCATGTTTGCACTTAATAAACTATAAATATATAAATGAATCGAAATTCTTTTATGAAACTTATTTTATACAATAGCAATTTCCACTGCTGCCCATTGAAAGAGTGGGTTGGTGGGTTTGTATTTATTTTCCTATCACTTAAATATAAGTATTAATCACACAGTTCTAGTCACAAGGTAGAACATAGTAATAAAACATTAATTTTTAAAATTTAATATATAAGTATATTACAGGACAGTATCCAATTTTTTCCTCCTTTCCTGTCCATTGCTGAAAATGAGAAAATGGATCTACAGTGTAAATAGCTCTTTAAAACCCAAGATCTGAACAGTTTCATCCTGTGAAAAGTTGACATGCATGCTTGAATTTTAATCAATAGATCCTACATTTCTCCAGTGAGCTTTATCAAACCTAAGATACAACCAGGAATTTTACAAATTTTAATAGGGTAAGACAATTTGTGCTTGTTAACTTAATGCCTAGTGGCTTCATAATTCTAAAGTCACACATTATATGTCATCTTCGAAGGTAAGAGGACCTGATTATGCCAACATGGGAAATATCAAAGATTTTTGCTTAACACTGAACTGATTTTTGGTTTAATACTTTAAAGTTGACTCTACATTGAAAATCTATATTTTTTGTCTGTTTTTTCCATAATATTTTTTCAAAGGTTAAATAATTAAGGGAAAAAGAATAAGCCTTTTTCCAGTGAATTTGATTTCCCTGTTCTTTTGAATAGGTATGTTGAAGCTCCTTCTGTATTCAGTAGACAGAACTCAGTGGCCTGCCAATAAACAATTAACCATTTTTCAAAGGCCAGCATAACTGGTGCAAATCTCCTGAGTGTGCCTGGCTCTTTCCTTTGATTTTACAGTATCCAGATGTTGAGTTTAGACTAGATGTGCAACTTTCAGAGAGTTTGATTCTGAGAGATGAATCCCTTCCTCAGCCTAATAAATGGAATCTCCTACTGTCAGATGACCAAACTGGTGCAAAAATCTATTTTAACAGGAGCACTGAGATTAGCAGAAATCATACAATAAAACAAATTAGAAAATACAAAAATGTACAACCATTTAACTCAGTCCTTCTATCTTTTCTTCCATCCCTCTCCCTTTCTTACTTCCATGGAGAAGAAAAACTTTTTTTGAAGTAAGATCCATGGGATAGAGCAAAGTAATTGCAGACACCAACACATTTTCAGAGAAAAGGTGTTCATTACAATCAGTAACCTGTAGGCAACAGAAAGCACATACTAGACTTGACTAAATACAGACACAATTCAATGTTCATCATCGTATTTGTTTTCCTATCCACATGCATAGTTGTGGTGGTTTTAAATTTTAGGCTTTGGCTAGGTTTGTTGTTTTTTAGGCCTTCCTGGGAAACAAGTCAGGTGACATACATTGACAAATCATAGGTATTCCCTACTATCTCACATCACATGGGATAGAGGAGTGAGGGAGGAAGTTCTGGGACAGNTGTTGCTTTGTTTTGGTTTTGCCCAGGGTCAAACTTCCACAATAGTAGACTCATGAAAACATAGCATTCAAAAGTCCATTTTTATCTGCTGCTGTCTCATGGTAGATTAGGTATAACCCCTGTCATGTAACCATAATTTTTCTCTTTATATGGGAACCGTTTTTCCAGAGGTTCTTCTAATGTGCTTAACACCATTCTATATGAATTCCTCACAAAGAGCAGCAAGTTTATGCTCATAATATCTCTGTGAAATATAAGCAAAAGTGTTGCAAGTAAGAGCAGAGGTTGACAAAGTGTAATTGACATCAAAACAGAGACTGACGTATATTTCAAGAGGACAGTGAACCTGGGAGCCCTTATCAAGCAGCATTTGCAACTGCACACTGAAATCCCATTGACTATAGCGAGATTTGAGAATTTACTGTTGCATGTATATGAAAGCTGACTCCAGATGCATACCGCAGAGGACTGGAAAAGAGGCAAGATTCCTGAATTAATCTCTCAGCCACAGAGTCATTCCTCTGAGTGCTGTGTTTTTTAGTTCTCCAGAAGAAAGTTTAGGATTAAAAAAACCAACTCTTCTAATGCAGCAACTATTTCATATGCTGACAGAAATGTTTTATCTGTCTAGAAACAGGATTTAATTCATCACTACTGTCATATCTGAATTGATATTAATCATTCACAATGTAATGAAGAAACCCAACAAAACATTTTCACCTTTTCGTTCAATGTAGGATGTAAAAAAAATAACATTTCTTATTAATTCAAAGAAATTAGACTAGAAAACTTTAATTTACATCTTCACTTAGTTAATCCATAAAAGATCTTAATCTCTGGTTTGCAACTGAGTCCAACATTCAGTTTTGAGGACAGAGAGAGAAGGGTAACGGAGCTTTTAAGACTCAAAGAGACATCATTGTAATGTATTGACCTGTGATTAAAACATATCAGCAGTTGGAACTGAAATCACCGCTTGAAAGTCTTCAGATATGAGGCCTCATATGAGTAATGGAGGATGCACAGATGTGGACAATGATGTGTGAGGTGGAGAAAGGACAGGGAGCAGCCTGCAGTCACACAATCACAGTCAGTGGCTTTTGAAATTTCAAAACCACAAGTGAGACACAGATATTTGGTCCAAGAACCAGACTACTATTCCAAAATAACCCTGTGAAATGTGTAACATACATATAATAGGTACCTAATGTAAGTGAGGAACTTCAACACGCATTGGTTTAATCCACTAATTTGCTCATTTTGCATCGATTTGTAATGTGTAACATATTGACATTGTACATGGAAGCCTACAGGAACACAGAGTGTTTGTACTGGGGGAATATTAATGATTTAAAAACAACAAAAAAAAAGTCTATTAAACAGAAGAGAAAGAACAATACCAGAGTACGAGGAGTTTGTTTTTTCTCTAGAAGTCATAGCTTCATCTGCTAGAAATAGTTATTTTGTCTGCCAGTTTTTGAAACCAGCCACTCATCTATGAATTAACTGTCTGTTGTCTGAGGCTATGTATCACTACACAAATGTGCATATTGCTAAATGACCTTTATGGTTAAATTTAGATGATCACTTAAGGAAAAACTGTCAGTTTCATTTCATTTCTCCAAAGTCTTTGTCAGTGCATTTAAGGATCTCATTCACCCTGCAGTGTTACACAAGGTACATGAATAATTAAGAGGAGTTTATAATTGAATATCTCCAAGTAGTTGTTTAAAAATGTCAAAATGCATTGAAGATATGTGATTAGCTAAACAAATTTGACCAGTTTCCTCTTTCTTATTGCCTCTTTTAGTTTGAGAGCTGTTCCTTGGTTTGTTTTACTTAAAACCTCTTGAGACAAATGAT
This sequence comes from Grallaria varia, assembly GCA_013396735.1. Lineage (NCBI taxonomy): Eukaryota > Metazoa > Chordata > Aves > Passeriformes > Formicariidae > Grallaria > Grallaria varia. Next base: position 111,100 of record VWZG01001064.1, on the reverse strand, counting down.
GTTTTTTTTTTTTAAATTAAATGTTTTATTATAATGAACAGGTTTTACTTCTATATGGAGAAAGGACAGGTCTTTCAAGTTTAGAAAAGTGGATGTCACAGTAAATGTTTTAATAAGTAATTGAATTTCATTTATCAGGTAAAAATGCACTGCAGAAGTGATATTTATCACATCAATGATTACAAGGAAATTATAAAATCACACCAGCTTATTAAAATTGATGAGAAATGTTATACGTGATTTGTTAAAAGTATCATTGTAGCTGATAATTTCACAAAGTATGCAGTGAGAAAATTATCAAGTTATGTTTATAGTAAAACCAGGATCATTTAAATTCTTCAAAACATTTAATGGTTGCATATTTTTTTTAGTAAGAAATCACAGGGAAAAACCTTACAATTAGATTTTGGTGGTTTTTTCCCCCACTAAAGCTGTAGTAACAGGACCACTTAAGATCAAGACCTTCCCTGAAAATAATCCTGCATACTTCACATTTCCTTTAACAGTTTTCTAACAACATCAGCCGTAGTGATATACTTAAGCTTGTCTCTCTGGTTTAGACTGAAATTTCAAGTTTTAAATCATGCATCTATTTAGACAGGTTTATTTAAGAAATTACTCAGGCTCTTCTATGATCATATATGAACTAAAATAATTTATTACTTCAGGTTCGGTTTATTTGAAGTCTATCGAAGCTCATAGGAGTGCTTCTATTGACCCACACTGGCTTAGAACTTCAGTTCCCACAACTTCTTGTGCTATTGTAATTGTCGGGGGTTGCTGAATTCAGCCTTACAGGGATGAGGCTGCTGCATCTCGGTGTTCCCTACACCAGCTCACAGCGAGTCTGAGCATGTGAGTCTGTGAATTTGTACAGTGAGTAAATTGAAGAAAGATTAATGCTGAATCTTTTATAAAAAAGAACAATGGTCACAGCTGTGTCTAAAAATATTCTAAGCTATGTTTCCATAAATATGTAAGTGATTACCCAAAGGGCAGAAATATTAGCTGTATTAGCTAGCTAATATCCAGTGTGCAATACTTAAATTTGGAGTGATTATACTTACATGAAAAATATCGAAAAGATTTAAATAATTAACAAATTGAAGGAAGTTGTAGTTTTCTCCTAAAATTTCAAAAGCAGAAGCAGCTGCTAAACTAAATAGATTATTCTTTATGAGATGCCTGCTTATGTCTAATATGTAGCTAATTCAATTTTCATACCAGATGTAATAAATTAACCAGAGAAACTAGCATAGAAATTTCAGGAAAAAGTAGGAAATGATGCCATCTAACATTTTACTTTTAAACTTATTTTGTTGTTCATCCAAGAGTCATAAAGGTGACACCTTGTGGTAACGAAGAATATTGCTTCAATATTCATTATGTAGATACCAAAAGGGTGTTTTAAACTGCCTTCCCTGTAATACAAATAATGTTATAATTGAATCCCAGTTTTGAACAGTAATCTTTCCATCTGAAAGATACCCACGGTGCATCAGGTTAATGTTATTTTAGATTCAAAGATTCAAGCTCTAGTGCTTTTGCAATAATTTCACATCTTGAGAGTACTAACTGGGTTTAAACAATGCTCCTCAGGTTCGGCTAAGTGTAGCACTTGCTTCTGATTTAGATGAATATAGAAAGCACAGAAAACCTAAGAATCACATTAATTTCATCTTCTTTATATAGATTCCATGTGCACAAACATGCCCCTCAAAGGCAGTACAGAGCACAGATCATGTAACTATGTCTGCAACATGCCCAGGAGCTATACCCTGGTATCTGTGTGCCTGCCACCTTCCTTTTTGTCCGTGCACAGTCACTGCAGAGCTAAAGGCTAAAGGAATAGTTCAGTGGTTTTAAATGATGCTGGGAAATCCACTCTCCTAGCAAGTTATCACAGCTTGATCGTTACAGCCACAGAGTACTTGAACAGCCTTGAACTCATGAGATCTCTAATCCTGATATGAATCAGATCCTTCTTTTCCTATGAAATGTGGTCATAACTTATTTAAAAACCTTCTTTTTTAAGAAATCTAACTCTTCAGTCTTCTCATTCTAGGTTCAGTCCAGCTTTACCAATACTGATGCTCACTGAAGATAAATCTACACATAAACCATTCACCCCTTATTTAGCAGCAGCTCACACACCTAGGAGACATGAACAAAGAAGTGTATTCCAACTACCTTCTCATCATCAGGCTCGGAGATTAAAGTTGAGAGCTAATGTGAGAGAAAAGTTAGTAAAAATTTTAACAAAGGGTGATGAATTTCCCTGAGTACCTGGACAGGTATCAGCTAAAAAAGGTATTAATATTGGTGAAAGCAGTAGTTAAATGAATTCTATCCTAGTTAAATGGTTCATCCAGGAAGCAACATCAAAGAATTTGAAATATTGCATGATATGAAGGAATTTATTAAAGGAGTAACTAAAATGTGACAGAATGATAATCATTGTGCTTACTTTTAAAGTCTTTTTTTCTACTGGGATGAAAGATGAAAAATAAAAGTCATGTTAGGAATATTACCAACATACTGAAGAAACAAGACAGAATGGGATAAAGATCTTTGAAGATTAATATAATTTTAGGAAAGGATTGATAAGGATTTTACTTAAACCTGAGGACTTTTTTTATGGTATTCTAGTGCCACATTTGGTTACAAAAATGATTCTATAGCTCCAGTTGAAACTGTCAAAACTATTTATTTGAATATTTGAGAAATATTATCAGGATTTTTTTATGGTGCACAATTGCATAGATAGAAAGAGTAATGCTCATAATGGGTGTAGATACTGATAACTGTTCTAGCAAAATTCAGCGTTGAATATCTCTTAATCCAATGAGCAGACAACATCACATTATGAGTAGACATAAATTATTTACACTGTAACATTAAATGAAAGGAGTAATTTCAATCTCTGACATATAAATTATGCTGGAATGAAGTGGAAACTTGAAAATTGTACTTATGGTCATACTGTAAAGTCAGATCAGTTTACCCTTCTTTCAATTAGGGATTAGACAGGTACAAAGGACTGCACAGGTGGTTACTATGGAGTGGCTGACATGCTGGATTTCAGTGTGTAATTTATACTTGTTCATATACCCATTCCGTAAGGTTCTCAATTTCAAAAGACAATTTTCATTCATCAAGGGAACTAAATAGTAGAATCAACTAGTTAAAGAACTAATTGATACAAGACTATAAAAATCAATAAAACTATGAGGAGTTGGCATTTTAAGCAAAACGGGTGTGGAGAGAACTTGTATAATTGGAGTCTAACCTGAATTACTCTCTGTGAATTGCCAAACAAGCTGATAACTTACATGGGACAGAAAAATCACATGTTCAGAGAAAAATTTCTAACTCTCAGAAATCATATGTAAAGGTAATATGAGAATTGCCAAGAATCAAGAGAATTATATCTTGCCAAGCTAGTAAAATAAAGTAAAAAAGAATTTTCTATTTTATATTAAAATACAAATAACCTGTTCACACTCAGTGCCAGTGTCCCGTTCCTGCTACCCAGGGAGTGTCACAGGTGTTGTGCACAAAATCACATAAGTTGTCAACTTCCTAACAGCTGGGAGTAGTGGAACATCAATCTCATTCTGTAGCTGTAAAATCCAGAATAGGGAGTAGGTTTCAAGGCTGTTACCATCTCTTTCTCCAGTGAACAGACTTGGTGCCTCAAATCTACTTGTCAAAGAAAACCACTTATTTGCAGGAGAGCCAGCACATCCAAGAAAGGAATAGTCTGCACACCTCCTACTGACCTTTGCTTATATGAACTTTCAGTCCATTTCACAAAGACTTCTCTGATCCAATATGACAAAGAAATTGTGTAAATGGCACAATTTAGAGGGATCCTTACTACCTGCTGCCATGGGAGCAAAGGAGCCAAGAAGCATCAAATCTTGACCTCTTTGAAGGTCAGTTAGTAAATAGTGGCAGAGCACTGTCATGAGACAGATCTTAAGGCACATTTTGTATTGACTTTAGCATTCCACTGATTCAGCGACTCTCTCATGTCCAGCCTGGTTAACTGTGAAACTGGCAGGCAGGAAATAGATTAGACTGTTTGTGCTGCGGATAATAGCACTAAACACATATACACATATGTGCGCATATACACAAAAATCAAACCATGTAGATTTCTGAGAATGCAGGCATTTCTTGCACTATTCTGTCACCACTGCAAGAGCAGTCAGCTATTTTGAGTAAAGATCTTACTTAACATTTCGACCGATGGCTCCAGAATAGAACAGAAAAATGAGAAGCAGGCTAATGACAAGTACCACTAATAAAACAACATTGTAGAGAAGAACTGGTGAAGAAAAAAATAATACAATTGAGGCAATAAAGTCTCAAAGTACAAGGTGGTATGCTAGCAGATCAGTGAGGAGCAGCTTTGTCATCAAAACCTCACAGTTAAGCACAGCATGAGGAAGTATCTCTATGCACTGTTGAGTTGTGGAGTGACTACTGGTGAGATGCAGTTACAAAAAAGAAAGCTTAGATATTTCAACCAGGCAAAGCATGTAGATTAGCCAGAAAAAAACTAATTAAGGCAGTTTTAAATAGTTTAGGCCTGATGACATTTACTGCAGGATTCTTAGAGAACAGATGAAGTATCTTTAATGTAGTTACAGTATATCCATGAGAATCTTTGCAGGTTGGGAAATAGATTGAATTCTGGAGAAACTACTGACTATGTCCTTGAAAAGCTGGAATTCTGCTTTCCTAAAGTTCAGGGTTACCATACCTGACCCATATCCCTCAGTACTGCATCATCACTGTAGCCCAGGCTGCCTTCAGTGTTGACGTCCCCAATTAGTTCACTTGCATTGGTGACCAACAGCCGTAGTATCACCATCTATTACCTGGCTCAAGAAGTTATTCTCCATGCATTCCAGGAGTCTCCTGGATTGCCTACAGCTCACTGGGCTACTTCTCCAGCAGATGTTGGGGTGGTTAAAGGCCCCCAGCAGGACACGAGCTTGACAGCACGATGCCTCCTGCAGCTGGAGGGAGAAGGCTTCATCAATAGACTCCCCTTGACCAGGCAGCCCAGTGTAGACATCAGCCATTAGATTCCATTTGTTGCCTTGACCTCTGATTCTTACCCACAATCTTTTGACTCGTTCATGGCTGTTCTGCTCAGACAGCTCTACACACTCAGACCAACTCTAGATGTAGCAGGCAATCTCTCCACCTCTCCTTCCTCTTTTGTCTCTTCTGAACAGTCTGTAGCCATTGGTAAACACCCTCCAGGCATGAGATTCATCCCATCAAGTTTCAGTCGCAACTTTCCACTGTCGCTTCCCTTTTGTTGCCCATGATGTGTGCATTGGTCACTGGTAACATCTGACCAATCAGAGTAGGACTTTTTCGGGTGCTTGCTAATACCTTATCTGCATCTTAATCTTTTAGTTACTTCTAATTTCCTAGTTATTTTGCTTGAGCATACCCTGTTTGGCACTAATCTGGCTCAACAGTGTGACCTGTCGCCTTTGGTAATGCTGGACTATTTGAACCCGAGTCAACAGAGCAGTCAACAGCTAAGCTGTCTGTCAAAACAAACACATATGTGATCAAAAATCCACTGTTCCCTTAATTTCATCTTTTCCTAGTGTATCAGTTTAATTATAGTAACCACAACAGCTAGAATAAAGCTGTAAGTGTGCTGCATCTTGTTCAATTAGCATTTGCATTAAACAGAAGAGGAGGTTGCTAAGCAAAGTCTTGCCAAAATCAAGTTCCAGCACTAAGACCTTAGTACAAACCAGCACTGAAAGTGTGCATTACAATATTGTTTTAAAATAATGCTGGCAATTTTTTCAGCATACTTGTTCATCGTTCAGTTATCTCTTAGCAAGCAGCTATTTTATAGTTCAGCTTATTCATTCTTCAGTCCATGATCCCATGCTTTATTTGCCATACATTATTCAACATCTGCCTCTAACACAGCTATTGTTAGCTTTCTTTTCCGTGAATCATTACAGAATGTGCATTTCTTGAATGATCACATACAACAGTAAAGGGAGAAGGTATTCTATGATTGTGGATCAAAGACACAAAGACATTAGTGTCAAATCTACCTGGCAAAAGAGAACTGGAGATGTGTAGTATGTTTTTTGGTTGGGTTTTTTGTTTTGTTTTTTTTTTTTCAGAATACATGCACTCTGTAATCTTTGGTTTCAGGTGAATTTCTGGCTTTTGAGCAATTCTGCAAGTGAACTATGGGTGCTCAGTCAGTCTAAATAGAATGCCTAGTATCATGTGAGATCCACTTTCAGACTACAAAACTGCCAGTAAAACATTTTTAACCAATGGGTTTGGTGTTCTTTTCTGGCAGATTTCCACCCCATAGGGGATCCTCTATAGTTAATACTGCAACAAAAAAGTTTACCTCATTGCCAGAAAAATTCCAGTTGAGGCTCCAGTCTAGGCTCCAGTCTATTCATTCTCCCCAAAACCTTTGACAGCTTGTCTCACTGTGTTGCTGTTCATAACTGTGTTCCTGAAGTATTACTGTATCCACTAAGAACCTCTAAGGAACAGCAGGCAGTATCGTCCTTGCAGTGAAGCATACCTAACTAAACCGGCTGACTTGAGCCTGCTCTTGGGCTCCTGACAGCTTTATACATTGGTTCCAGATGCCAGTTAACCACGTGTTTCCCCTTGTGATTTCATTTCTCACATATTTTATACCACATGGAATTTCATACCACATTACCATTTTTGTTGGAACAGAAATTTACTTTTTATGTCTAAGACAGAATGCCAAACATTTCAGTTCCCTCCTCCAAAGCATAATCATTCCAGACTGCAAAGAAAAGTAAAGGTCATCAGAATTTCCTTTATTCTCTAAATTTTATTTGTCAAAATTGCATTTATTTTTACAATAGCAAAGACTCTCTCAAATAACAAGGACTTGTCAGTGGCAAAAATACACAAAACGTCAGCTCACACTGATGTTTGAAGCTTGGCTGCTGAGAAGATGAGTTCTTATAATGAAGAGACCTAAGAGAATCTTATTGATAAACAGTGGTATTGGTCTCAGCTGTAAGTATTCAGTGGTACCACCCATATTAAGATCCCACATGCTAATGACAACTCTTTCTAAATCAAGACTTTTGATGACAAGCAAATGACAGCTGATAAGTGAATTCAGCCTCCTGTGTGTGATCCTAAATTTTCAGCATCTGTCATCAGTCTCACAATATCAGGAAAATATTATTGCCCAAAAAATAAGATTAAAAAAGTAGGTGTTAAAATAATTAATGAGATTTGTTTACAGGAGACAGGTATGGCTGCACACTGCAGTTCCCATGTAATCCCTAATCAGCTGCCTAAGGTAAGGATGGCAACATGGCAGTAACGCTGCTCACCCCTTATAAAGCCTAAGAAAACATTGTACTGAGTTATGAGTCACTTTAGGAGATTGGTGTCAAGGCCCAGGTTTTCACCTGACCTTCTTGGAGATTTAGCTACCTGGGCTCGGGGCCAATTTAGAAACAGCACAGCTGAAGGCCTTGACAGAAAGAGTGAGCAGGGTGTCCTTGCAGTGTGCTGCAAGCTGCCTCAGCTGGGGCTGCCGGGGCTGCCATGCTTGATCCCTGCCTGAGCTGTGCTGCAGCCATGCTGTGCCTGTGCCCTGCTTATCCAGATCCTGACCCTCTGGTCTGATGTCCCTGCTGGACCTTGATCTTGCTCTGTCATCACAAGCATCCGTGATGAGAGAGGCTGTGGGCTGCCCACCCCGGTCCTGATACCTCCTTGGGACAGTGGGACGGGCTCCGGGTGGCACCGTTCTGCCCTATCAGTGCTGCTCCTTGTCTGTGCATCTCGGGGGCAAAGTGTCGGGTGAGAGCGGTACTTGTCATTTTCCAGAAAAGCCTTTAACATCCAAAATCCCGATGATGATGAAACTCTACATTTCTTATTTTTCTTCACAGTTCTGAAATCATGTTATGGTGTTTCAAACTAAGCAAGATGTGCTTTCCGAGCAAACTTGAAAATTAAATGTTTTACTTCAATTCCTTTAGGTATTTAAACTACATCAATTACAATAATATTAACAGATTAACACATCACTGCAAAATTGTGGTTGGGATATGTTGCTGAACCTCTCCCAAAGTTGCAGAAGCTGGACAACTTCAGTTCTATCAGCTCATGCCTCAGCCTTAGCCTAGTGATCAGTTTACTCCCTAGTGCATTTCCAGGCTCTTGATAAAGTTGTTTCTGTAGTATTCATGTCTGGAAAATTCCACAAACCCTATGGTAGTACATCCATCTTTCAACACTGCTGTCTTCCACTCCACATACTGCCTTGTGCTGCGACTATATCTCTTAATTCACAGATAATAATCCTAATGGTTCAAGAAAAGTCAATGTTTGTATAAAAGATCGTATTTGCCCACTTCCCCTTAAAAATAGATCCAGATTGTATTTGTGGTTACAGCTTGTGGATATCCTCAAGAACATCCCACAGGAGGAGGAATGGCTGGGAAGTGCCGTTACAGAGAAAAATAAACTGCTAGCTCTGCTCTGTTCTGGGGACCGAGCTGTGGTGAAACAGAAAGGGAAGTGAAATTCAGTCATACAGAGACAATGAACTATCAAACTATTTTTTGCTCTTAAAAAACAAAACAGTATTTTCTCAAAGAATTTTAAAGCTGTCTCTTTTATAGTATAAAATGAACAGTCCCTTCCTTCAAAAAGTGAATTTCCACCGTATGTTTCCATCTCCAGTTCTTCCAAAATACCGATATGGATGGTGAAGTGCAAATTATCCCTTTTCTCCTGAGATGTTTCAGTGATGTAGGAGTGCTTGAAGGCAACAGAATGAATGTCACATTTACAGAGTCTCTTCCAGTCCTATTCCCTTTTAAAGTCAATGGAAGTTAACTATATAAAACTGAAATGAAATATAAAAAAAACATTCTCTTAAAATGCCATTTTTATTTAATAGTGAGACATTAGCCTCCTAGGATCCGGCCTTACTTTTTAACCCAGAAATACTCTACAAACAAAGCTTCTCTGAGTTGTAGGTTATTTCTGTGACAAGTAACTCTACTATATACACAGAAAAATAAGGCAAAATATAAATACTTTCATAGCTGACTATTCCCTAGGACTTGGACACTCTGGAACCATTTTGAGTCCAGATTATAGCTGAAGTAAACACACTTTATGTAATCTAACACAATACATTTGGATGGTGTTGCAGTGGCAGTCAAGAATATAATTTTGTGGACAAAAATATTATCCTGTTAATTCTCCTGCCTAAAGGTTAAAGTAGGTTCTGACAATTTAGAATGGGATCACTTCACATAAATGAACTGGGATAGAAGATATTTTCTGATTCAGAATAAAAAAAAAAAAAATACAACGAAAAATACGCATATACAGCAATGTATTTCTTTTGCTGACAAAAAGACTCTTTTTGCTCAAAAAGGCTTCTAGACAGAAGAGACTGTGGTTTCATTACTTTTTATGAAATGTTGAATTAGGATTCCAGAACATAATCCTTCAGGTATAATAATTAACTTGAAGTTAAACCAGACTTTTCTGTGTATATGTAACATTCAGAACCCACAAAGATACTCATCTGCAGTGTTCTCCCAGTGGTTGTTCCAGTGGTTACTCACTTGCAAAGACATGTTTTGGGTTTTTTTCCTCTGAATTTCTCTGTGATCATCTATGGTAAATTAAACCAAAGAACCGTATAAGCACTCTTCCACCTGCTCAGCTCCTCTCCTACTTTTAAGATAAACAGACAGATCTTGAGGTTTTGAGTTTTGGTTGTTGTTGTTTTGTTTTTTTTGTTTTGTTTTGTTTTGTTTTGTTTTTTCTTCTGTAATGCATTCAAGACTTTCTACTGTTGTGACTAATTCTTTTAGTATTTCTTTTATCCATGCTCCTTATAACTGTAACTTTTTCAGAATGAGGATTTTGATCTGACCTTAGTACTGTAGCAGCTTCTCCCTTGGGAAAAGGGAGCATCACAAATGCATGTTTCCAGCCACTCAGCCCCATGGAAGTGACTTGCCACACTTACGTGTCACCTCTTTTCCTTGACAGTCACTATTGCACCCTCTTCTGCTATTATTACTGGGACTAGGATCCAGGTGTGTTCCTGCAAACTGCTCTTGTGTACCATGAATTGAGATCTCTGGGAAAAATTCGGATGTTCAGGGTGATCAAAAAGGAAAAGAGACTGAGTTGTGCCTATTTGAGTACTACCTAGAGAGTAATAGAATCATAGAATGGTTTCGGTTGGAAGGAAGCTCAAAGACCATCTAGTTCCAACATCCCTGCCATGAGCAGAGACACCTTCCACTAGACCAGGTTACTCAAAGCCCCATCCAACCTGGCTTTGAACACTTCCAGGGATGGGGCATTGTGGGACACCAAACCTCCCTAGATTATGTAATTATTGGGTTGAATCAACCAACCTGTGTGCGTTGGGGCATTGGCCAGGTCATAATGTACATAGCCAGACCTGCCACGGAATGCACAGGGTCTGCAGCCCCAAGGTAGGGTCAGAATCCACCTGGCAGAGCTGTCAACCTACAGGACAACCTGGTAGCCCACCCACTCCACACCCCTGGGACCCTGACCCAGCCTCTGACTGGCTGCACTGCCTCTCACTCTGGGCCCAGAGCTGCAGAGTGGTCAGTGAGCTGGAGGTCCCACCTGGAATGGGTGGCCACAGTAGCCAAAGCACATAAATACAGGAAAACATGAACTCCTACTTGCTTTTTCTCGTGATGCCTGTGGTTGCTGTGTGGAGCCCTGGACTTCCATATGACTCTTTGGTGGTAGCTATGCAATTCTTCTATTCAAATCTCTTTCTTTACTTGCTTAATCTTGTCTTTCTTTACTCTTTATTTAATCTCTTTTGGTAAATTAAAACAGATGGGTTGTGTTTTACTAATTGTTGTGAGGATTGTTGTGTGCTGGGTACTTTAGTGAGATGCTTCTGCCTTGATTGTATGTTACCACTGTAAACGTTTTGCCAAAATGCCCATTTTCTGACTAAAAAGAAATCTCTTGGGAAATTGTATGAGCTTTCTGTTGATGCAACCTCAAGGTATTAACTAAAAGGGTTTGCAAAAATTTGGTGGTGAATTTTTTTAGTCTTATATAAGCAATACTTCTAGTGAAGCTGGTGGCTTTGGGTCTGGGGTGTTGCATGTATCCACAACTTCTCTGTTCCTCATACCACCCTCAAGTGAAGAATGTCTTCCTAATACCTAGTCTAAACCTGCCCTCTCGCAGTTAAAAAACATTGCCCCTTCTCTTATCGCTACATCTCAAACTACTTTTTTCATACTGTAAGAATGGCCTTCATCCTCCTCTCATGAATGCAGATATTACCATATTGAATTTTTCCTTCCTTTATTGAACCCACCTTCTTTGATTACTCACTGAATTAAAAACCAAGTTTATCAGCCTTGGCTGAATTATTTTTGTCCTCAGCTCTGTAGAAATACAAATAAATGTAAAATGTCCTGGTGGATTGAGATGAAAGAAAAACAACCATAATGCAAGGTGGGTTTTTGCCCTCTAAATATTCCATATATATGCTTAAACACTTATTTATCTTATTCACTAAAATGATATATTAGTGTGAACAGAATAATGAACTGAATAATAATCTGTCTCATGTTTTATTTGGTGAAAGATTTGACCAGAAGGTTCAGAAATACTTTAGTCTGAGTTGTCACTTCCCTAGAAACCTGGGGCTTTTCATATTCAGAAATCTTTTTGCAAGATTTCAGTACATTAAACATTTTTCCCTAACAAAGGAAGACACTCCAGGCCTTATTCTTTATTCATGAGGATTCTTACATTTTTGTGTTGGAAGTTACAGTTTGAGTCAATTACTGAGAATCAATTCCTAGATTTTATGTATCTTTTATGCAAGCACATGTTACACAAGGAACAAAAAAGACCCACAAAAGTCCCAAAAGGACTACAACGCAAACTGACACTTTATTAAATGTTTTTCAGATGCACCTTCCAGAAAGGTCAACTGGCCTTAAAGCAGGGTTGGTATGGAGAGAAAGGGTGTAAGGAATCTTAATTACCTATCTTGTCCTTTTTTCCTAAGAGTTTAAAGGTTTATTAAACTTTCACTATTAGAGCCCATACGTAGTTTAATATCTTCATGCATTCAGTAGCTAGAACATACTTTGAAAATTGTATTTGTTGCCTGAAAAGTATCAGTTCCCTGATATATTTTCCCTATGAAATACAGTCCAGTGTACAGTTATATGTTTAAAACCAAGAATCACTTATGTTTCCACACCTACTGGAGACAGGGTAATATTTTTCTGTATCTTTTTGTAAGCAGACACCTATTTCTGACATTCCAAATATCAAAGGCACTCTTGTGTAAATAACACAAGAACAAATTTATAAATATCGAAGTCAACTGGACATTTTTATCCTCTGTGTACTTAACGATTTACTTGCTCCAACAATTGTATTGTTTCATTTCCAATTAGTAAAATAGTTTGCAATGGCCTGCTTCCTCACACATCGAAGGAACTGATATTCAGGGAATGATTTGCTGGGGTTTTATCTGGAAGAAATAAATGCATTGTTTTGTATCATATTTGCACTTAATAAGTTAAGATTTTTTTTAGCACTTTTTATTTCACTGAAATCTGAGATACATGTGAGTATGAGCTTGAATGAAGGTGAAAATCATGAAAAATGTGAGTGCTCTAAAATAATGTTGAATTATTTTGGACTGAGAATTACACACATTTGTGTTTTAATAGTTATTCTTCTATGATTTTTAGTGGTTTGATGTGATAGGAAACTAAGTTTGTAGCTAAGTTTCTTGTATGCAAAGGTGGAATTCCTGTCTGGTTGTAGATGCAAAAGACCTGCAACTATTTGTAGGAAGCAAAATGTAGAGCGTATTGCAGATAAAAGGACCTACTGGTTAGATCCTTAGCTACTAGTTGAGCACAGTCATTGATATCAGATAAATGCATATAAATCTAATAATTGAGTGGGTTTATATTATCTTGTATATTATTTAGAAAGTTTTTATTTTTCATGTAGCTGTTTTTAGGAGATGGTGGGGAGGGGTGTTAATCTTTTAAAATTCTGAATCCAGAGTAGCACATCTATACCTCCTCAAATGTCTTATATAGAAAAGGAGCTATGTAGTGGTTAACAGACTATTTTTCATCTTCTTTTCCTGCACAACTTCTAAAAGGAAGTTGACTGGTAGGAAGAAAGGAAATATTTACTGAACTTTTGCAATGTTAAAATTCAATACTTCACATAATCAAAGAATATGCTGAGTTGGAAGGAACCCACAAGGATCATTGAATCCAACACTTAGTCCTGCATAGGACCATCCCCAACAATCGCACTAGGTGCCTGAGAGCATTGTCCAAAGACTTCTTGAGCTCTGTCAGGCTTGGTGCTGTGACCACTTCCCTGGGGAGCCTGTTCCAGTGCCCAGCCACCCTCTGGGTGAAGGACCTTTTGCTAATATCCAGTCTAAACCTCCCCTGACAAAACTTCAGTTCAAGGTGAATTGTATGTCACTGAATAACCTTGAACCACCTTTAATTGTTCATCATATGTACCTTGAACATCCTTTTAGTGGGGTGGCAGAATCCACTCCCATACCAAATGTTTGAACCCTGTATACAGACACAGGGCAACTGCTGAGGAGTCATAGTGGTTCATGCATCTTATTGAATTAAACTGGAGTATAAACCAAATTGAACTGGAGAAGTGACTGCATCACACCTTGGAAAAACAGTTGTATGTCAATGATGATGTTCAATTTTCTTACGGGTAGAACAGGCTTCTAGTATATCACTTACTCTTAAGAAGTAACAGAAGGTTGAGCTGCTCAGGGAGCATTTTGCAATGCCAGTCTTTGTACTTGGGGTAATTGGGAAAGTGTTGGGGGATTAGAAGTGTTCAAAGAATATTTCCATTTATACTAGAGAATAATGGGTAGTTGGTTCTCCAGACACAAGCTTTAATTTTTACCATAAAGTAGAAGTGGAAGTTAAGAGCAGCAATGTAGGAAGAGATACTGTATGCGGATGGGACAGCCAGCTGGAGAAATCTTTTTCACTGTGGCATTCAGGAAAGGTGCTGTGTTTGCAAAAGAGGGAATTTGCTTCAGTGACACAACGCTTGTAATCTACAGAAGTGACATATGATGAGTGGCTTAGAACTATCTGCCGTGGAAACATGTATGTTTAAATGGAGTCCTGAGCTAGTTTGTGAGACTGGCTTGAACAAGAGAATTTAAAGATATGTAAAACAAGACTGAAGTCCTTGTTGCCATCAGAAATAGGCAGAATTAGACTCACTCATGGAATTTTCCACAAAGCAGGTACTTTTCTGCAGGAACAAAACTTATTACCCTAACTGCTTTGATAATTTCTCTCAGAAGAGCAGACTTAGAGTTGTTCATAATAAAAATGCAATAGAATTGCTCACTCTGGATAAGTTTTGAAATTTGAAAGCCTTCCTTTCAGCATTTGAAATTAAAATAGCAATAAAAATATATATGTTTAAAGTTTTATGCCTTTCCCCTCATTCTTAGAATTATGCATTTTATTTCTTTTTCACCAATGTAAAACTTTTCCTAATCATCTACATTGGTTTATTTCATGAGTTTCCCTGAGGGAAATTTTTAATTGAATGATAATATTTGCTTAGCTGTGTAAAAGGATGCAGAAAATATAGTATAGTTGAGCTTGGTTTTAGAGTGGTTAATCCTATAAATTCACTAAGCTGGCTTTTTTTAAACTCAGAAATGTCAGACATGCACCACAGGATCACTGTCCCTCAGGTCTGTTTTGGCAGGGGCCATAATCTCTTGCTCCAAGAAAGATTTGCTATGGCATGCTGTGATGACATAAAGCAAAGTTATCAGAGGTAGAGTGTGTGCTCTTAAGCATGGCCTAACCGTGTTCTAGACTTTTTCATTTCACCCTGATACAGTCCTAATATCATCCATCATCTGGATGATGTTCATGTGGACATCTTAGGGCTATGGAGTTTCACTGTTGTCTGTAGCAGACTTTTTGTGGCAATTATAGTTTAGGGAGGGTTTTTTCCTTTTTTACCAATCTTCCCCTGGATAAAAAAAAAAAAAAAAAATCTGTCCTAAAATCCCTTGTTCTTATTATATCTAGTACCATGAGTACATAAAATAAACAAAAATGCTGATTTATTCTGCCAGACACAAAATTTTTCTAGTTTCTAGGCAATATGATGGAATTGCGAACAAATAAGGTTTGACCTTGTCCAGGCACATGGAGTTTGCCCCGGTCCCAGTTTATTATTGCAGGCTGAGATCACTCGCCCGAACACTGTCACTGTCCTGTGAGGATGAGGCTCGGATGGAAAAAGAATGAACAGAAATGAGCACTTGTTCTCCACGTACAAAGTTGTATTCAATGCATTGGAAAATCAAATTCCAGATTCTCTAGATCTCAATTTTCTCAGATAATGGTGGGTTTTGTTTTGTTCTGTTTTTAAGGCAGTTTCAGAGTTGCTGTAATTCTATCTATCTAGTGAGAATTAAAGAGGTTTTGTAGCGTCTGAGACATCAAACACTGGTGGTTAAATTGCAAACATAGAAATTGCAGAAAATAAAGCTGGCTGCAATCCCATCATAATTTTGACTATAGTAAAAGAAGGAAGTCTGCAAGAGATTCTGAAGCCCCAACAGCACCAATTAGGAGCACAAAAAATAAGTCAGAGTTGTATTTCAGCGTACTACAAAAAGTATTACAAGTGTAAAAATTGCCAGAATTAGTCTCTGATTTGGTTTACAAGCTCATTTGAAAGATTTCCCTTGAACCTTTATGTTTGAGAGGTTTCATGCTAAATAATTTTTTTTAGAGTAAAGAGGAGAACTGCATGCTTTCATTGATTTTTTTTTTTTTTTTAATTTTTCAAAGTTTAAAATTCTCATGAGAAATAAATTCACCTTCTTTCATCTCATACAGACTATAATGACCACTTCTTGTACATCTATTTTTTTTCTTCTTTTATTTCATTTTATAAGAAACTCTCTTGTAGGGATGGACTTAGAGGCCTGTGGAGATAAAATATTTTAAATTCCTTCTTACATTGTAGTAGTATCATGGCAAAGAGGAAAAATAAATTAGTACTTGCCATTCCATTGCATGCTATCCTTATTTATTTATTTAAAAATCATTATAATAACATGCATATTTTAAGCACCTCATGAAAATGCATTCTCAAAGTGTTATTGTCTGTTACATGTAATCCCTATTCTCCCTGACTCAGGCCTCAAGAAGACTGAAATAAATTATCTCTCAAGGAATCAGCATTTTCTTTGGTGTTGCTCAGAGAGTCTGTCCTGTTTCACAGCTCACAGAGGCTGAATTTTAACACATGTGGGAGTAAGTTATGAAAGCTATTCCTACCATTACATAAAGGTAAGAAAATAATAAGATTAAAACTCAAGTACTTACGGTTTGTACTGTAACAACAACCATCCATGTGGCTACTGGGAATTGCAGGTGTATGGTACTATAACCTCATCCCATACTCCCTCCACTACAGATATTTCTAGATTTTCTCTGACCATGGGTGCTAGAAAGTCTTATCTTTCTCTTAAGAATCTCCCCTTATTGACCGCAACATTGGACTACTACTGTCAGAAGATCTGAATTTTTTTCCCCATTTCTAGTATATGAGCCTGTCCCAGGCTGTTACCAAATCTATTGAAACTGAAGTAACTAACAACGATGTGAGCACTTTACAATATTAATTCATCTAAAAATGTACTAGTTCCTTGTACTTAATTAGTATTTCAGCTTTTTTTATCTTTAAATTTTTCAGACTAATATTTTTAATCAGAAAAACTAGCAATAGAAGACTAAGCTAGAGGTAGATGCCATCTACAAAGCTTGGTTTCAGATTTAAGACTGCAGTTCTGAGACAGATAGAGGATTTTGAAATATTTTTTTTTATAGATTAGAGTTACTAGAAATTAGCTCCTTGTCCTTTTCTCCAGGGTGTTTTTCCTGGAAATTGAGCTCAGCCAAGCCATATAGAAATACTGAATGAGTTTCATGAGCTCTTGAAGAAGACTTTCACTTCAGACAAGAATGATGAATAAACAAATAAGTTGTTAAAATGTTTCTGTAGTTCAGAAATAGTTGACAGAAATTGATCAATTCTCATGGAAAGGAAGTGTGTCACTCCAAACTGGATCAGTTAAAGGATACATGTTCCTGTCCCTTTGGATGTAACATTATTGTTTCCTACTCCTTATATTTCTACACAAACATATTAGGCTTTGTATCCTTTTTCACCACAGTCTGGTCCTGATCCTGACACAGGTAAGTAAAGATTAAAAACCTTGTCAGGTAAATACTGATGTTCCAAGAGTATCAGTAGAAATGCAGGGAAGAGGACATTCAAGTAGAAGGTGAAATTGGAATAATGGTTTTTATACTATGTGTTGATAAATAGTTCAAATTAATTTTAGTGATAAAAAAGCAGTTAAAAGTAGAGAATTATTGGATGGAAGCATAAGCAGCTACACAACGTTAAAACAACAAAAACACGTACAACAGATGTGTCCCAGTCTATTCAGAATAAAGTGAAAATTTATAGCTATGGTAAATTTAAACTATGGAAAAAACCCCAAAACATGTAAATGCAAATACTTCATCCAAACTCTTGCAATTGAATCACTTTCTCCCTGTAGGCCAAATAACTACAAATCTTTCTTTTTTCCAGGTTTTTTTTTTTCCTGCAGAGGTAAACTTTAAATTGATATGGAAATATAATCTGTAGTATAGAGAATCATAATGTTACTGCCACTTGAATGAACTATAGATGCTAATCTATAAATTCAAAGTTAAAAAATACTTCATATGAAACATTTTTATATTTGTTAAAAGGAGCAATGGGTTAAAATGTTACCCCATCTAAATCTATTCAACATATAATGGCTAAGAGAGCTTTGACAAGCTTATTAAAATTAATATCAACATTTCAATGGGACAGACTGGCTGTCATAAATTATTCAAGAAAAGTAATTATGCTGTTCAACAAAGCATGTATTTTTTATTAAAATACAAGCAAAATTTTAACTAGTAGCTAATTTCCATTTCACCCTGAATTACTAGTGTTATCTTCTGGGGGTTCCATAAAGTCAGTTACAATAAACACACCCTGAATTACAGCATTGTGGATCAGGGAACTTTATTACATTGGGTAGCCATGGTTACCAGTCAGTCACTGAAAAAGAAAAGAGACAAAAGCTTGACAGCAGTTTATTGTCAGCCAGGAAACCACAAATCAGGTTGATTTTATACCTTTTTTTATACATGAATTGAGGCTATTGCCTGTCAGGTTTATGTGTGTGTCTGTCCATGTACACAGTGTGCAATGTGACAAGGAGTGGCAGGAGCCTACTTGCAAGTGGAGATGGAGTGAGCCACTGGTATAAAGGATATGTTGATAATTTCTGTCCAGTTTATATCAGTTGGTATAATCTAGAAACACAAAAATGGACAAAGAATGCCTCACCTTGTGACTTCAGTTTTCCACTGTTGAAGGCTGCTATTCTAAAACCTTTCATGAATTTAAAAACTGCATTTTAAAATGCTTGCAGTCTTTACTCCTTTTGATTCTGGTGGAAGGTTATGACAGTTAGGGAAGTACTTCTCATTCCCCATCTATATGTGTATTTACACTCAGCAACCAGTACAACGTTTACCTAATTGAAAATAACTTTTCAAATTTTCCCTTTTTTTCTTGCTAGACAAGACTTTATTAAGTTTCCTTCAAAGAACCTTTCTCCTTTTCCATGATCTTTTACCTATTCCATCTCTGCAGTAGGGCTCAGCAAAGATTCAGCGCTTTAAGTTCATTCTTTTTGAAGATACATGAGCCCACCCACGCACTGTGCTGCAAGGGCCTGCTCAACCTCTTCTAGTCTGGCACTGGCAGTTTGCTGTCCCTCTATAAAATGTTTCCTGAGTACTTACTGGGATTTTATTTATGTTTGCATGGAAATGATGAGGAAAATGTGAAGTTCTTGATTAAAACTCACAGTACTAGACAGTATGTAGCTTATGAATCAAAAAGACTCCCCAAAAAAACTTTAGGGCAGAATAAATTGAGTAGAAATGGCTGAGTCAACCCACATTAGCTTTGCTGTCTTTACATGCTGAGTCAATGTAGTTTTACTTTGTCTGCTTGCTTGTTTTGATCTAAACTATTCAGCTCTATGTACACTTCTTGGTAACATTTGTTTCTGGAACATTGTGGAAATTGTCTATGTAGTTTAAAAAACAGCAGAAGGCTTTCACAGTTTTACCTCTGGACTCACAAATATCTAGACTTCTAGGAGTTTCTGTGGGTGTAAAGAGAGATGAGCTAAAATATTCTTGAAGCCGTTTGGATTTAGTTTTATAAGTATCTTAAAATCTGTTATTATATCAGCTTAGTTTAATGCTTGATAAATGTTCTCCGAAAACTGATTTTTTGGTAGCGTCTTGTTTTCTGTGAGAAATGAGATTTCATCAAAACTTCATACGAAAAAATGGAGAACATAAATTGGCACTCTTCATTAATAATTATTCACTTACCCAAAAACGTTTGCTAGTTTTTAAAAACTTTGTAAGTATATGAACCAATAAAGTTTTTTTATTTTTTGCATTTCTTCACTTTAGAATAATTTCCTCTTTCCTTCTAGAAATAGAATACTCCAAAATACTTTTTGCACATTTTATTCTATGTCACTTCAACACTTTTTTATTCATTTCCTTAATTCTTCAGTCATGGACATGGATTTTTGCAAAATACTAGTCCTATTTCTGATTGCATAGTATCAGCATCTCAAATGATTTGCATCCCTGCACCTCAAAAGGCTCTAAAACAGGGTAACTCAGTAAGAGACAAGTGAATAATACACAGTTTTTCAGGAGTTTCTCTTCCATTGTCTTAGTGAAATGACTTTTTATATATTGATTTCAAGTACGGAAATACAAGAAATAGTGCCTTTGTAGAAAGTCTTCTGCAGTATCTGCTGGCTGAATTGGCACTTGCAGTCATGTAGTAATAATAATCATCCCAGCTGGAATCCTTCCAGTTCTATTAAGCTCTTTCAGTTTCTGATAAGAAATTAATCTGCTCTGGCCATAATCTGACAAAAAGGCAAAATTAAAATGGGTAATAAAATTTCTGGAAGTTATAGTATCAAAATTGGGCTCCTAAATAGAGTGGAATGATGTTAAATGTTATGCATGGATTTTAAAGTATATTGAAAAGTTGAAGAGGCACTTTTTTTCCACTTGGGAAGCTATAGCACAAAAGGCCTTCATGGGAACAATGAGATGAGAGGTGTTCGAAAGATAAAAAAGGACAGTGAGATGTAGACATGTAAGACCCCATATATGGCTTTGGAAAATCTTTCATCAAGGGGATACACCCACTGTGACATAAAGAATTAATTATATGTAATGGGGAGTTCAAAAGCATATGAATTTTTTTGAAAGACTATGAATAGGGTTACAATGGTAATGAACAAGCCTTGTCTTTCATATAGCCTACAGATAGGAACAGTCTTAAACTTGTATACTGTATTACAGAATAATTTTTCTTATATTAATGATATTTTCATTGTTTGGGGGAAAGGATGGAAAATGAACCCTGCTTTTCTATTCTTGCGAGCTTTACTATGATTCATCACAGTATTAGAGTAGATTACTAATTAATAATAAGTCTTTTTCTCATCCCTAATGAGAATCTTGCTACTGCTGCCTTTTTGACACGGTCTCTCTGGATTCCGCTACAGCTTGATCTTAATTTACTTTAGCAGTAAAGAGCTACATTTTTGGTACACATTGCGGCTGATACTGTTCTGTTGCACATAAGGCCACACATTTTTTTTGGAGGTTTTGTTTACAGCCTATGAACTTTAGAGGGGAAGAATCTCTTCTCTAACAACAAAGAAACACCAAAAGAACCCATTGGTAGAGACCTAACATGAAGTGAATACACACATCTCACACCCCCCCATTCCCTCCTCCTGCCAAGAGTCCCTGGGGTCAGCAAGACCTAGACAAGGAGGATGCTTCTGTGGGTATCTGGTAAAGCAAAAGAAACAACGTGGGAAGGCATAAGATTTGGTTTTCATGTGTTGCTTATATAATTTTTTGTTAAAATGTGCATTTTAAGTATGCTTTTCTGTCAAAATGTTTTTCTGAGATGGGAAATTGTGTGCTCAGCGCCACCCATGGTTTTTCAGCAGATGAAATATCAACAAAGTGGAAATGAAAGCTGTGAAGGTTACCTAGAGCAGCTAGCTAGGAAAGCCCCAGCACCAGGCAGAACTGGTGGGAGAGATGAGGAGGGAGAGGAACTGAAGAAAAGCACATCAACAGCCAGCTCAGCTTTGCTGGGCCACAGCAAGACTAGTTACTAGTTTCAGACTGCAAGTGAGAATTACTGCAAGAAGAGAAAAATAACCAGCAGACCTAAAGGTTACCTCCTTAGAGGAGAAGAACATGAAGTGTTATCTTTAAAATTGTTAATTCTTTAATCTGCCTTACTAGTAATTTTTGCTATCTTTAGTAAAATCTATTGTTTACTTAGTAACTTGATTAGTATTTGCTACTAATAAAAATTAAATTTGAACATGAGTGAATTTCATACAGTTTTGCCATTCATGTCAAAATAATCTCAAATTCCTAGGAAGAGGAGGTTGAATACAGTTGTTCCCTTTGTACAGATGCTACTGGAATGCCCACAATTCTTGCTGCCTTGCACTAATATTATCAATCATAGACTAATAGAATGGTTTATGTTCAAAGGGACCTTAAAGGTCATCTATTTCCAACTTCCTTGCTGTAGGCAGGGTCAGCTTCCTCTAGACAAGGTTAGTCTCAGCCCCATTCAGCCTGGTCTTGAACACCTCCAGGGATGGTGCGTCCCCTGTTTCTCTGGGCTGCCTCTTCCAGTGTCTGATACTGCAGGGAATATCCAGGTCTTTATAAATGGCTTTTACTTTTTAGTTGTGTTTTATCCATGTATTTTTCAGCATGCGAAATACAGTAATTATGGTTTTGTTAGACACAGAGGCCATCTTGTGGCAGTGTTGGTAGCTGTGCCAAAATAGTTTTAATTTAGATGGAAAAATGAAGTCCAATTTTTTGCAATATTTCTGGTATTGTTTGTCGTACCATTACACCTAGAACCATGATCCTAATATTCGTAAATACTGACAATATCTGCTGAAGCTGCAAGTGGATATTCATTCCTAAAGAGAAGGCGCTGATGAGAAAAGATCTGATGCCAAAATGTGTTGGGCACCGAGAAAAGTGTAATAATACTTTCCCGTAACAAGAAGTCAGTTTATATTAAAAAAATTTAAAAAATCTTTATAGAAAAAAGAAAGAATTGTTAGTATGGTTAGTTCACAGTGTGGGGTTTAAATTGCTCATATATTTGTCTTGCGTCTGAAAACTGATAATTGCACAGGAGGAGACATTACTGACTAGATGAATCAAAGCAGTTAATACTATCTTTATTTGTCTTTTCTTTTGCCATACAATTTTCTCATTATGTGACTTGGGAATGTTTCAAATATATGACCTCTAAAAATAAAATACCCAGACGAATTATGTTTTACAATTAAGACTTGTCAGCAAGACATACAGGGATTTTAAATAGTCTAAATATTAATAAATTTTAGATTAATATTTTTATTTATATTAATATTTAAAGTTTATATTATATTATTAAAGGAGAAGCTAAAGAGGAAAATAATAGGTGCACTGGATCCAGAAGAATAGCAGTAACAAGAAAACAATTATGCACAAGTGGACTTCCAGAAAGAGCTGCATCTGCTGCACATTGCTGAAGTGGTAAGGAAATCATACAAATGTGACAGCCTGGTTAATCACAAATTGATATTTGTATGCGTAAGGTCTGAGCAGTCAGCTTGCTCTCAGAATTGTGTGATTCACTGACTCTTGCCAGCTACTTTGAGCCTTTAACAGAAATCAAAGTTTAGTGTTTAGAGAAATTCTTGGTGTGTTGTAGGAGGTGGATTGCAACATAGAAGCGAGTAACAGAAGACTCTAAGTAAGAATATTATTTCAGTGGAAACACAGTTAAAAAAAGCCCAAACCTGCTCTTGCTCTGACTTTTAAAATTTAGATTAGTCCTACTTAGCATTTTGGAAAAAAGAGTTTTAGAGATTGAAATATGTGACTAGGGAATGACATAAACAGTTTATTATCTGCACCTTCAATACAAGAATTTAGTATAATGAACAAGATGTCAATACAATACATTTTAAAATTTGTATGAAGAAATACTCCTTTTTCCAAATTTCATGATAACCTAAAAGACCCCATTACAGTGACAGTTAGAAGTGAGGCGACAAATATCGTAAATTCTAGAAACATCACATATTCACGTGTGATGTGAAACCTGTTATGACATTCACAAGGATAAAAAACATTCACAGAGGTTATAAAAGCAGAATGAATTGGTAACAATCTGAAAGTAAGAAGCTACCTCTGTCTGCGCATTATAATGATCTATTGTGCTTTCATCTGAAGAATCTAGTACCTGTTAATACTGGACATAGATTAATCTATATACCATAGAATGATTAATATGATTTTGATATAATGAATAATTCCTACTGTTTTAATTATGTAGAAGTATGATTTTGTGCTGACTATGGCATGTGCAAACAACTAAAGTCCTTAGAAAGCTATGCAGACCAGTCTATCTATCTTCATATCTATATTTTCAATATCTCACTTTTCCGCAGACAAGATGTTCACTTTTAGCAAACAAGGACATTGCTATTATACTTTGCTTCAGTAAAGAGGTTGCAAAGTAACAAATAGTCTTATCCCTGACTGATATCCCTGTCATTTTTCATCCAGTGGTATCATGGAAATATTCATCCCTTTTGACAAGAAACAAAGGAAATTGAACTGTTAGTTGCCAGTTATTCTGTCAAGTGAGCACTTTATTTTGCCACTTCAAAAGAAGTTCTTCTGAAAGATCACTTCTGCCACTCTTCCGCAAGTAGCGAGAAAGGAGCTGCTGTTTATCAGCCGACCTTGGAAGGCTCTTTTTCCAGCAGCAGAGCAGCTCATAGATCTGCTGCGTTAAATTATCAGGGCACTTGAGCCTAACAAGCTGAAGTACGCTCCGGCGGACAGGTAAACGTAAAGCAAACAATGATGTATTATCTTCTGCAAGCTCTTCTGCAAGCCAGAACAGCAAGTTGTCCCATAGGGCCTCTAAAGGGCAAAAATTAGTTAAATAAGAGCATTATTCTTCTGCTACATAAATCTTCTTATCTTTTGAGAAGCTTTCTAAAGCTGGAGGCTCAGTGGGTAAACTCCCCAACTAAATTTTTTTTTTTTTTTTTATTAAAGTTGATAGAAACATTGTCAGTTCTTATTTCCAATGCAATTTTTGGTAACTGCACTGCAACATGAAGTGAATTTAGTCAAGAACAGATTCAGCAAATGTTTTGGAACTATATGGGGAAAGTTAGCAATAAAATATAAGGTTCTTGATATTTCCTGTAACTGTTAAATCAGTTATACCGGAGCTTTCCAGTACAAACTAAATCTCCTTATACAGAAAATTATATGCTGTTTAAGCATCTCACCACAAAATTATCTTAGAAGGGCTTTTACATTTCCTGGTAAACAGGGTTTTTTTCTCCTTTTACTATCTTTTAATGCATTAACTGCTTTCATTTCTGAAGGTGGCACTTTAAAATGTAAGTTACAGCTGAAACAAATTTTGGCATTTGAAAAAACTTTAGAGCAAGTTGAGCTATTATATATATTGATATTAATCTATTATGGATGTTTTCTTACCTGATGAATCAGAAGAAATTATTTTTGTGCTTTGTGGACGGTTGATCAATTTTTCGTGCTATCAAAGAAAATGTGTAGAGGAAAGAGAAATGACTAAATGAGTAAGGAATGAGGCGCAGAGTATGGAAGTGGATTGCAGTAAATCAGCATTTAAGATTGGGTCTACCTACATAGAAGATTTCTGTCAGTATTGAAAACTAGTTAACACCATCAGCAAGTATAAATCAGTATACAGCTATTTAAAATAATGAAACTAGCAAAGTTTCCTCTGATCAAATGGATGTTTATCTCTTATTGAAAAGTTCATCATTTATGCAAATTGACAAATGTTTGATCAATAGCATTATGTCATGACTAGTGTATAGAAAATCTGTATGAAACCTTCATGCACACAAGAAGATTTGAATTTTGAATACTGCATTAACATTGCCTACCTTTCAAGGACAAGAACCATTTTTAGGTATGCAGGAGCTGTCGTTAGGTCTAACAACCACACTATGTGTTTAGGTATAATTATTCATTTTACATAGTTCAACTTTTAATAATATGTCATAAAAACCATCAAAATTCAAAATACAAGTTTCGTTAGAAAGTACAAAGTTCTTCCTCTAAACTTTGGAGAGAAAGAAAAAAATACTTTGTCTTTTTTTCCTATGACTGAGAGAGAGGAAAGTCTTTGGGACTTTATTGTTTCCTATTATGTATAAAACAAGAAATTACTTACATAAGCACTGAGGACAAAAGGAAATTAGTTTGTATAATGTGAAATTCAGATTTTTTTGTTTGTTTTGTTTAAAGCAATAATTTTCCTCTTTTAGTGCATGTTACTTTTGTCACACACGTTCAGTTGTACTTGGAGTGCTTGGCCTCCATGTTTCCAGACTTCAGGTGGAATACCATCAATCCCAGCTGCCTTGCCAGTTTTTACTTGCTGTACGGCCTTAAGAGTCTCTCCCATAGTAGGGGCTATATCCAATTCATTTTTCATCGGTTGTTGTGTAATGTGCTGGATTGCTGAGCCTTGGACTACACGGTTGGCACTGAAGAGAGTCTGAAAATGTTCAGACCATCGATTCAGGATGGAGGTTTTATCTGTGAGAAGCATTTGGCCATCTGCACTGAGGAGGGGGCTTTGAGCCTGGTGTGTGGGTCCATACACTGCTTTTAGAGCCTCATAAAATCCTCTGTGGTCACCCAAATCTGCACATAGTTGAGTCTTTTCTGCTAGGTTGATCCACCATTGGTTCTGGATGTCTCGAAGTTTCTGTTGGAGCTTATCTCCAAAGAGGAGATACAAGGACTCTCTGAAACAATACCTCAGCCTTGGCCGTATTGACTACCATCAATGGTCCACTTTGGCCTCCAATCGGGAGGCATGGAGACACACCATCCATAACGCTGCTGATTCCTTTGAGAATGCACGCAGAATCAGTCTGGAGGAGAAAAGACAACGCAGAAAGAACCTGCCTCACCAACACTGCCCATTGAGACTTTCTGCTGTGCCTTTTGCAACCGGACTTGCCTCTCTCGCATCGGCCTCTTTAGCCACCAGCGCGCTTGCAGCAAGCGTGGGTAGAGCCCTTCCCAAATCTTTGTTCGCGAAGCCGAGCCATGATGATCAGTTGTACTACCCAGGTGTTTATGCAGAGCTTTCCCTGAGAGACTTGCCCAGGGTTTATTTGTTGGTGCTCTGTTTTTTGAGCATGAAACTCTGAATTGAAAAATTGTTCTCCTTTTCCTCCTAGCCATACTGAGCCCCAGCCTTATGGGGTTTATCTTAATCACTTTTATAATACAGAATTTATATATTGTTCTGTGTTTCGAGTGTTTCATACATACTGAACTGCACATCCAAAAGGTCAGTATAATTGTAAGCATTACTTGTTCACCTGTGAATTAAACAACTTTTCATCAGGCCTGTACTCAGTTGTCTCGGGAAGTGATTTCAGTGGGCACAGCATGCACACATTATGCACTGCATGGCAGTGCAAAACCATCATGTGCTGTACTACTCTTGAGATCTTGGGAGTTGGATTAGATGACCTTTAAAGGACTTGTCTAACCCAAACTATTCTATGTTTCTATGATCTGAATCTGCCTTGTCTTGCAATTACTACAGCAGTTCTATCATTGGCTAAAAATCCCTCAGAACAAAGGGAATATAAAGTTCTTCCAGAGGAGGCATTGTTTTTCTTCCAAGACTCAGCTTTCCCTGGCTTCATTTAATTATGCACTTAGATTTAAACTTATTTTCATTCATTAATGAGATTTTAGCATCTCATAGGTCTGTGAGATTTTCAAAGTTATTGTAGACGAACTGAATTACCCATGCATTGACTTTAATCTGTATCACTTTATGCTACTTAATGTTAAAATAGTAGTAAAAATTGTAAGAATTGAAAATTAGTATTGTCTGGAAGTAGTGTAATAATATACAATGCATTAGATCTAAAACATTAAATTGCCTTTAAAGATTAAGTATCTGTGATGCACTAAATTCACCCATGGTTCAGTTGTACTGGCATGTGGTCCTGCTGTTCTGGTTGACAGTTTAAGTAAAATACGTAAAATACTCTTAGCAGTCAAAGCAGTTTTCTAATCTGGAAAGCCCTTCAATTAGCTAAGCAACTGCCTTTCTGAAGCAGAGGATCATGTGCTATTCTGCTGTTAGGCAGTCATTAGACATAAAACTCCAGCAGAATAGTAATTTCATAATGCCTGTATGTATTACAGCAATCTACTTTTTCAAAGCATTTTGATTCCAGCCAGTAATATTGACATGTTCTGTCAAATGGACCTCTCAAATTCGACTAGACTTTTGTAGCATATCAAATAGGACAGGCAGAAAAGGAGAAATGAATATTTTAAGCACTCCAGTTTCCCATAAATACAAAATCTTTGAAATCAGTAGATATGCACATGCATACTTGACATCAGAAGCTATGCACTATATTTGATGTGTTGAGAATAATCAATGAGTGTTTCTGTTGCTGAGAAAATGAAAGCACCATAAATAAGACTCAGTAGTGGAGATCAAGTTGCTTCTGTTCAAATGTAGCATGTTTACACTAAAATCTTTAGTTGCATAAAATGTATAAAAATGGTTGCATAAAAAGTTCAAAAAACATGGGTTTAATCACTGTCAGAAATATATTTGTAAGTGGATGATATGGCCACATACATATTAAAAATGGCTTATGATCCCTATAGTTACTGTCTTTTCCACAGCTCAAGAGAAATTTAGGTGGGAATTTTACAGAAATGAGTGAAAATATAGTAGTCAGAATGGCTGCCTTAAAAAGATTGCCATCTGTCTTTGTCATAAACAAAATCAGGCATTCTGGACGGTTCTAACTTTATCATCTGGAAAAAAAATTAAGTTTGTTGAGAAAATTTGGATTGTTGCAGGCAACAGTGAGTGTTTGTGAACTCATGTATAGCAAAACAAATCCATTAACATGGTTAAAGTAAATATCTTCATCAGCTCAACAAAGTAGTAGAAATATAAATAGTCTTTGCTGTTCCTGCCCTGCATTTACTACCATTTTTGGGATTTTATTCCCAAACCATGAAAGGCTCCCCCAGGATACTGGGAGCGAGTGAGAAAATCATCAATAATGCTACAACTTAAACTAGTTCACAATTAAGACACGAAAGCCTTACTGTGACAACTGGAATTCTGTAAGCAGCTGTGTATGAGAAATAGTGTAAAATACTCCAGATTACCCATAGATCAGATATGAACACTGAGTGTTATGTTTTCATATGCTTGTTCTAGGTGTTTTGGCAGTATATATTAATAGCATTGCCATGTGTCTAAGTATGGACAGTACTAGTCTTGGTTCCTATTGTATGAACATTAACACGAGAGCTGTACTTTAATGAAGTGGTAAATAGCAGTTGCTTTTGAGAGATGGCTAAGGTAGTTTGTATAATTAGTGCATTAAATTTCTTCCTAACTGTATTTTCATGTCTAGTTTTAACTATTTCCTTTTATTTCCTCTGTTTGTTAGAAAGCCCACCTAAATGTGAAGAAATACCTAAATCAAATATACTGATTGGATCTCACAGTAAAACAGAATTAAAGTCCTTATGTTAATTTTTATTGTCAGTGTTTTCATCACTGTTGATAATTTTAGAACACATCATAAGATATGGTAAACAATTAGAATTTCATATTCATTGCTCTGGCATTTGATTAGATTGTTACGTGTAATGTATGGTTCTGTCTCTGTTTCAGTCATTTCCTTTTCTGG
This sequence comes from Grallaria varia, assembly GCA_013396735.1. Lineage (NCBI taxonomy): Eukaryota > Metazoa > Chordata > Aves > Passeriformes > Formicariidae > Grallaria > Grallaria varia. The sequence goes on along the minus strand of VWZG01001064.1, from coordinate 81,921 downwards.
TTGAAACACATATTTAACTGCTGCAAATACCCTGTAAAAATGAGTTCATCATTAGATTATTTCTGAATGTAAAAAGTAGGTTCTTTTTTATTACTGGTTACATCTGCATCTTATGAATGACTGTTCTTATCTCCCGTTAAAAAGGACAAATTCATTCCTTTTTTAGTTGCTCCATAAAATCCATATTTCAGCTTTTATTGAAGCTGTCTGAAGTGGTATGATCAATGTATTGTCTCTCTAGCTAGAGCTAGTCCATGTTTCTGATCACTTGCTTTCTTTCCCCTTCTTCCAAATCTTCTTTTGGGGTTCTGTGACCAGAACTGCGGAGTGCAGTCATAATATGAATGCCTCATAACGTCTCATAGACACATAGCATAATCTTGTTTTCAGTTTTGTTCTCTAATAATTTGGAACATTCTACTTACCTCTTTATTTGCTACTGAATGCTCTGGAAATTCTCATAAATTTTCAGAAGAAAATTTTGAAGTTTTTTTGTTTGGGGTTTGTTTTGAGGTGGTTTTTTGTTTTATTTTTTTGAATGGTAATAGATAATTTAGAGTCTTGTCTGTATAAAATTAGTGATGTACATTTAAGTATTAATAAGTGTTGCAGCAGACTCTCGGCAGTATATGCCAACTCAAATCTAAGACACCTGATATTTATCTTTGTAGTTTAATATAAATGCAGTTCAATCCTTTAAATCTTATTCTTATTATGCAGTAAGATTAAATAAAGTGGAACAGTGGGATGGAAGCTAGTCAGGCAGGTGGAAGACAACTAACTGATGTCTAGGATATGCTACAGTTATTTTTTTAATTATCCCACTAGACTTCCGAAATTTGTATTTCACCCCTCTGTAAGCACTGCAAAAGGAATACTAGCCCTGCAAAAAATCAAAGTACTTGAACGGAAAACATACATTTTATATGGAGTTTGCCACTAAAAGTGATCTCTTACAATCTTCGGCAGTTAACTCTTTTTAAAAAATTTTACTTGGGAAAAAGATGAGAGAGAAATCAAGAGGTATGTTTATGAAATAAAAAATGTATTAGCAGGTGATAGCTTAAGGAAGGCTGAAGTCGATTAAATTATAAAAGAGAGAGAATGCTACTGCTTGTTACCAAAGATTTAGACCAAGAGTTACTGTACATTTTTGATATTAAAATGTATGCAAATTTGATAGTAGTAGTCTAGAGACTTCATTTTGTACAATATAGGGTGTTGATACCTAGGCTCCTTGAAAGGATTACAGTGAGATTTCATTGCAGGAATATTAAAGATTAATTTATGTAGCAGTAGCTTTCAGCAGAGATGAAGATAATTACCTGCATGGCTGTATTGCAGGGGCTAATCAAGCATAATAGGATAATCAGGTGAAAGGTGGAAGGTAGGTTACATGAACCATTTAATGATCCTACAGTTTGCAAGTCTGTGCTCCCAAGACAATGAAACAAGAATTATATAACTGAAACTTAAGTAACAATTTCTTAGTGCCATACCAGCTGGGGAGAGTATGGGGATGAAAAACTTCTGCTAAACATCTTTCCATGCTTATACTTGCGTGAGGGTCCCTCCCTACTGCCGTGAGAAATTCTGAGAGTGTTTCTACATTGATGATGGATCAGAACTGCCCCCTCAGTGACTCCTGTGTGCATCTGTAAATCAAAAATCATACCAATATCCTTTTGCCTAATAAATATATGGTAAGGGAAAAAGGGAAAGATCTCAAATATTATCAAGTGAGAAACGTACCTTTGGTAGTGTTAGTGCTAATTTGCACAGTGGAGTCTGGTGTTGATAGTCACCAAATGGTAAGGGCTGTTCCCATTTCTTGGTTATCATCTCTCTGGTAATTTTATAAAACACTGCTGTTCCTTTGTAGTGAGGTGAACTGTGGTTACCAAATTCATCCACCTCTTTAATTTGGAGCTCCAGCCTGGATTTTCTTTGTGAATGAAAAATCAGTCTGTAGACTTCTCCAAATTCTTTTCCATTCTCTGCTGTCCATAAAAAAAAAAAAATTACAAATACAATTTTTTACACTGTATTCAGATATGTGGCATCTAAAATAATTCATTAGGGTGAGTCAAATAAAGGTAATCACATAACAGTTGGTTGTTCTTCATCATTATTATTACTTTATTACACATCTGTGGTTCAAACATTCCTGCCAGCCTGGTTCAATTTTGGGTGAAAAGTTTTCTGAGGCTTCTTATTTCTTTCCCCTTTAAGCAAATCTCTGAATGGTAGCAGCCACTGCATGGAATTTTCTAGGCTGCTAATGGAAGGGACATAACTCCCTCACATCACCTCAATTCATAGTGCAAATCACAGCTGGCAACATTTTGCCCTGGATTTCCTGCTCACTTGAAGTGACATTTACACAGCTAAATTATCAGACATCCTTTTGTTTGGAATCTATTTAATGCCTATCAAATGTTCTTTATATTAAAAAGCTATTGACAGAAACCTGCCCTTTTGAAATAAAACATAAAATACCAGCAATTTCTGAGGGACCAGGTTTCACAGAAGGGCAGATGTTTGACAGATCTCTAAAGATCATCTTGTCCAACTCTCCCACTCAAAGCAGGGTCACCTAGAGCACATTGCTCAGGACCTTGTTCTAGTACATTTTCTTTTTGGTTGGAGCAGTTTTCCATTAAGTTCCATGTTCCTATCAGTGACAAGAAATAAAACACTGAAATAACTAAATGTGCTGTGACTAACCACAATCTATCAGTGTTCCCATACAGAATTTTTTAATAGCTGAGGGAATTGATAATGTTCATCCAGATGCATGAATTAATTACCTTACCTGAAGCAAAAATGTTTCCACTAAATCTGAAATGAATCTGCTCTCCTTCTCTTAATAGGAACTGCTGCATAGGTTCTGGGGGACCAAAATAGCCCTCCTCGTGGAGATTTTGAAGTTCATAGGTCAATTCTTTAGCTGCAGACAGCAAAACTACTATTTTATATGGGTTTTCTCTTTTCCGATAGAGTATCACATTAGCCATTGTGCTACAAAGAGCTTCTTCCAGAGCCTGAGCAAAGAGGAGCAAGTATGTGTTTTCCAAAAGGAATGAAAGGCGAACGACCACAAAGCTGTATTAAGAAAAAAAAATTAATCAAAGGCATGAAAATTAAAT
>VWZG01001064.1:43851-75601 GCA_013396735.1 Grallaria varia | reverse complement strand
AAAAAAAAAAAAAAAGAACAATCCTGTGTTTCTTTGATACGGAATTTTCACTTACATACATGGAACTGTATTACTTTGCTTTGATCAAAATGCATAATAATTCCCCCTAAGTTTTACTTTTATCAAATAATACAACTCATTACACTTATACAAAAAATCACGAACCATTACTCAGTCATTAATCTTGTGGGATTAAGCACTTGCCTTAATATTACAATTGAAGAAAAGGGCCTTGTTAAACACTAGGTTTCAAATACAATGGTCCTTGAGAAAGTAGGAAGAAAAGTTCTGTTTAACCCTACTTAGTAGGCAATATGATTTAATATTCACAACTTTACTTACATACGTCTCCAGAGAGACTTAACTGNAACTCATTACACTTATACAAAAAATCACGAACATTAAATTTTTTTTTTTACAGTGTTTTGATGAGACATTACAAACCTTATGGTTTCCTTGATATCCGTCCAAAGAAATAGGAGTTAAATAGTTTGATTGAAAGTTCACATCAGTCACCTTCACCATAATCTCCCGATAATTTCCTCTGAAGCATGAAGTAAATGGGATTGCAATGTTGATAGGGAAAAGAATTTTTTCATAATCATGGCATTCAATACTGATGACATTGCTGACCAGCTCCTCAGAATCATCCACCACCAAGGAACTAGAGTCATTGAGTATCCTACACTTCAAGTTCTCCAGAACAGTTGCAGGGGCTTTGATAAAACAAGCTACTTCGTGTTTATTCTTACCACTCTCCTTGACTAGAAATCTGGAGAAAAAAGACATAAAATATTCTTCGCATTTTGAGTGGGGTAATATTGTATTTTTAATTAAATACTTCAATATAATGATGTGCTACATTAAAGCATAAGCAGATCATTCAGAAAAATGTGTTTATGAATACGTAGGAAAATCATGAAAATTTTTATTTAGCCTGTTTCAGGACAGCTTACAAATTACTATAAAATTGACAAATTAGCATCCTTTCCTACTAATTTCCAGCAATTTGGGAATTGCTTACTTTACTGGCTGTGACTCAGTCCCTCTCTTGCATAAAAAAAAAAAAAAAGGCAAATATAAACTTTACTTTAGATCAAAGGGAATGGTCTTCATTATGCATGCTTAAGTTGTAAACTCTATTATGTGCATGACCAGCAGTTGTTCAGTACATGTATACTGAGTTTGTGCACCCACAAGTGTCTATATATTAATAAGAAATAATAATGAATGTCTCTTCCTAAAAAAGAACATGTGCTTACTCTTTGTTCATCCAGTGCCTAGATTTTTGTACTTCTTCTGAATCACACACAGAGGGATTCCCAGTAGTAAGGTCATATGTTTGTGCTGAAGACGTGATGGTACAAATCTCATTATTTGTTTCCATCTTACTGTCTTCCATTTTCTCTGCCAGTCTGCATTTTTCCCTTTCTAGCCCTTTTGAAGATTCTCCAACTACTTCCTTTCTTTCCTGTTCAAACAGATTCATGATGGTTCTGTCATAAATATCTTTCAATGTCCCAGGCAGAATGCCTTCCCTACTGTCGGTAAGAGCATCTTGAAAAGCACATTCTGGAGGCTTTTCAGTAACAGAGCTACCTCCATGAAGTTTATCCTTTCCATTGCACTCCTTTTTCTCTGTAACAGAGTTCATCAGTAGTCTGTGTTCACAATCTTCCTTTTTCATTGGAGGTTCTCTGCTAGCATCCTCCTCTTGAGCAGATATGTTTTCAGCTAATGATGCAGCATCTTTTTCCACAGTTTTAGCTTCACTTGTCTGGGTTTGAGTAACTTTCTGACTTTCTGTCTTCCTCAGGCAAGGAGTTCTTTGGAATTGCGGACTGGGACTGGAAGATGCTTGCGCAGAGTCAGTTGCTTCACCTTCTGAACAATGAGCATCTGTTTTTCTAGAAGCATTTTGACCAGTCTGATTCTGAGAATCATCATCTTGTCTGCAGCTAGAAACATAAAGTTTATTTTCTGCTTCTTGAAGATGTGAAACTGTATTTATCAAATAATCCTTCACTTTCTGCACACAGTCTGTAATTCCATTGTACTCTGAGGCAAAAAAAAAGTTACCAATTAAATTATGCTATGAAAACTAGACAAAAAATGTGAAAACTATTATACAGGTCCCTAACGAATTCCACGTAATTCCATAGTGCCAGTCAATACATGAAGAACACTATTTCCTGGCTTCCATTTAATGTTTGGCATATGTTGCTCTTCCAGCTGAATCAATTCCTGAAGAGCTGAATACAGAAAAGTAAATTTTTATACTTTTCCAAGAACAGCTGTGTATTTGTCAAAGTTTTACTGTGGCAACTCTGATGAACACCTTTCTAATGATCAGACGGTAGCTAAATTCTTAATGACAATCACTCCAAAGCATGGATTTGGTAAATAATAGGCAAATCAATTTTGGAAGAGCTTTAAAATTAAACCTTAATTATATATATTTCCTAAAATTGAATCCTGCGAGGTTCCAATATGTGGGTCTCTAACAAAGCTGTAATACATGCGTCTAATTTTAAACATGTTTAGCAGCTTTGAATTTTTGCGATCTCTAAACAAAACAAAAATCCCCTTAAACAAATTATTCAGCTCTTTAAACGTCCGTAAAATCAAATTTGAAGATAACAGGGTAATTCTAAGCAATGGCATTTTCCTGTGCTGTGAATGTGACTTTTCTAACACTGCCAAGCAAAGATATGGCCTTGTAACTGTACACTAGTCAATTGTGTCACAAGGGGAGACACCTTTTGCATTCTGTTACAGGGTTAGCCTTGAAATAAGTCTTCTTTTGTGTTATCCCCCTCCCCCATCACTTTTCTAACACTTTGCTTTCTGTGCTTTTTCTGATGTTTGATAACACAGCTTTAGAATACAGATGCAGTTTATATGCAGCTGTCTCCAGATAGTTTTGCTGACTGTGTTAAGGGAATTTGTCAGATGAGGAATAGGAGAATGATTCTTGGAAATCTGATTCAAAAAAAAAAAAAAAAAAAAAAAGAAGTCATATAAACCATGAGGTCACCAGGGCAAAGTTAGCCTGCTTGGAGTCTAGAAGGAAACTTTTTAAACAAAAATGTTTGGCTTTATACTCCTGTAGATCAAAGACTCATAAACAAAAGCATAGCTAAAGATTTCTGCCTGGAATCTGTCTTTGCATCACAGAATCATATAATGGTTTGGGTTGGAATGAGATGATCTTTAAGGTTCTTTCCAACCTTTCTTCCTGTCATGGGCAGGGAAACCTTCTAGTAGACCAGGCTGTTCAAAGCCTCATCCAACCTGGCCTTGAACACTTTCAAGAATGGGGCATCCACAGCTCCTCAGAGCAACCTTTTCCTCTGTCTTACTACCTTCTGAGTAAAGAATTTCTTCCTAACATCTAATCTAAGTCTCTCCTCTTTTAGTTTAAAACCATTCCCTCTTGCTCTATCGCTATCTGTCCATGCCNTGATCTTTAAGGTTCTTTCCAACCTTTCTTCCTGTCATGGGCAGGGAAACCTTCTAGTAGACTAGGCTGTTCAAAGCCTCATCCAACCTGGCCTTGAACACTTTCAAGAATGGGGCATCCACAGCTCCTCAGAGCAACCTTTTCCTCTGTCTTACTACCTTCTGAGTAAAGAATTTCTTCCTAACATCTAATCTAAGTCTCTCCTCTTTTAGTTTAAAACCATTCCCTCTTGCTCTATCGCTATCTGTCCATGCCAAAAATCACTCTCCCTCTTTTTTTAAGAACTGGAGGGCTGTAACAAGGTCTCCTCTGAGCCTTCTCTTCTCCAGCCTGAAGAACCCCAACTCTTTCAGCCAGTCTTCATAGGAAAGTTGCTCCATCCCTCTGATCATCTTCATGTCCCTCCTCTGGGCCCACTCCAACAGGTCCATGTCCTTCTTGTGCTAAGCATTCCAGACCTTTATGTGGTGCTCCAGGTAAGGTCTCATGAGAGTGGAGTAGAGGGTGTGAATCACCTCACTTGAGCTCCTGGACACTCCTCTTTTGAGATTTAATGCTCTTAGACCGTTATTAAACACAGAAATGTTAGTTTTCACCTCTACCTTGATGAATGTTTGCTAATATGTTGATGTCAATCTATAGCAGAACTGAGCTGAGCCTGGCAGCAAAGTGTGAAAAGATATTTAAGAAAGGGCAAGAACACCAGAGCAAACTGAGGAGTGAGGAAAAGTGCAAGAACCAGCCCTACAAACAACAAGGTCAGAGAATAAGGAAGGGGAGGTGCTGCAGGCATGGGGCAGAGGTGCACTTGCAGCCCATGGAAGATCAGAGTGGAGTAGATTTACAGAATACTCAGAGTTGGAAAGAACCCCCAAGGGTCATGGAGTTGGACTCTTAAGTGAATAGCCCATAGAGGGGATTGAACCCATCACCTTGGTGTGATTAGCAACATGTTTTAACCACCTATCCACACTGCAGCCTGAGGACAACTTTGTTCCAGGGCAAGTAGATATTTACTGAATGAACTGAAGCCTCTGTAGAGCCCAATTTTTCCTGACAGGCAATGCAGATCATGGGAAGGACCTGCAGTGGAGCATGGAAAAGAGTGAGAAGGAAGGACTGGCAGAGGGGAACTGTTATGGTCTGACTTCTGCCCTTATTCGCCGTCGCCCTGCATTCATGAGGAAGGAGAGGAGGTAAAGGAGCTGGGAATAAACGAGTGAAGGTGAGGCGGGAAAAAAAAAAGGGTGGGGCAAAATTGTTGTCTGAATTTTTTTGTTTGCTTCTCACTATCCAATTCAATTGACAATAAATTTTTTCCCTAAGTTGAGTCCATTTTGCCTATGAAGGTAAGTTTTAAGTGTTTTTCCTGTCTTTATATCAACCCAGTAGTTTTTCCATCTTATTCTCTTACCTTTTCCTGTTGAGGAGGGAGTAGTAAGTTGCTGGGTGGGTATCTGGTGTCTGGCCAAGGTAAACCCACCAAAGTACAGTAAACATAAGACTTTGAACAATTCGGTTCAGTTAAATTTATTTTTATGTTTTGTTTTTTTTTTTTTTTTTGTCACATAAGGAGAATTATGAGTCTCACACTGAATCTCATGTAATAGACTCAAAAAAAAGTATGACACAACTGTGGAAATATGACTTACTTAGGTCTAATGAGTGACCAAGTACTGACAGACTACCAAATGAAAAGCAAGGTCCCTCAGCATCATCACACAGCAGAACTTGGCATCCAACACACTCAGTCCATACCATTTACAGATAAGACCTTCCGTACTTGCCTGGAGTTCCAGTCAGTTTCTTATGTTTGTTGTGGAGAGCACTCAGCAAGTGGCAGGTGTCTTGAATACTTTCTGCAGTGTTCTCCAGCTGCTTCCTGAGAGATCTGCTCAGCTCTTTTGTTAAAGAGAACAGTCTAAGAACATACTCCTGTATACCTTCATTATCCAGATCAGTTTTCAGAAGCCCATCTCTTGCCAGCAAGTTCAGGTGCCAGATTTTTTCCAGGACTTGGCCTGATTTGCCTGCAGGTATAAACTTACTTTCAGTCGTATCCATCTTATGTTCAGGATATACTACTGCAAGTTTTTTTCTGTTCAAACACTTCCACAAGTTGTAGTCCTTGGTTCAGGCTACTACACTGGTTAATGTTTCTAGCCTAAACAGAATTTCTAAAAGTACTAGCTCAGAAACTCTGAGTTGATGTTGACTATTAAAAAGTTACTAGGTGACAGAAAGGAGTGGCTGCCCTGTAGCTATGGACAAGGATTGCCAGGAGACATCAATTTACACCATGCACCTCTAAGGGAGGTTATGTAACTCAGTTATGTAGCAGTGACCTAAAATTTCAGGATATCTGAGCAATTTCTTACCTCTGTGACTATAAATGTTCAGTACCTATGAAATGAAGCTTAACTGTGAATTCATAGTTCTACAGTCACCAGCAATGAGGAAGTGTTTTCATTGCATTGTGACATTAAATGCTGTAGAACATTTGACATTGCTTTCTGACAGTGGTATTTTAGTTGTTGTTTACAGACTTCAAATAGGTGGGACAGGCCCAAAATGCCAGGAGGTCTGGATGATGTATTTTAATTATATGTAGCTTTCAGCAGCACAAGAATCTACAAATCTAATTTTGTGACTAGCAAATATATTTATTAGCTGCAGATGCTTAAAAAAACTGAAATGATTTCTAGGATGTGTTTAAATAACAGGGGAAGAAACATTAAATAAAAAAGGACCATCAGCTAGAAGTTCAAATAACTGAATGTTTGACACTGTAGAATTTGAAAATCAAGCTTAGGAGAAAAACTTCAGGTAACTGAACTCAGCTGCAGTATCAAGAACTTTATAGAATTCATGGGGAAAAAGCACTAAATTGTAAGTATATATATACACATATATATATATGTATTTACACACACACACATATATATATATAATGATGTCAGACACCTCCCTGCCATGAATACTCCCATGAACGCAGGCAGCACTGCTTTTGGAGGGGCTCACAACCATATGCTCCTGGAGGCAACCTGGGAAGTAGCAGGGCCAGCACCTGACAGGGCTCCTGTGCTGGTCACTGTCCTGAGTAAGTGAAATTTGAGCCCTGGTACATCAAGGACAGCATTTGAAAGGGTTTTCATTTCACACAGCAAGTTCAGGACAAGATGTTTCACTAGGACACCAATGAAAACGAGTGGAGGAACAGCACAGGCTTTCTCTTACTGATGCTAATTCACATTTTGTTGTGTGGTGGGCTAGGGGAGGGCATGCCTGAAACCCTCATTAACAGAGTTCAGTACCTGGCTACATCAGAAGTATCACATCAAAATACTTTGTAATTTAAGAAATGTACTGCCAAAATTGTTGGTATGATGGCTTTCCTACTAAACATTCCTTTTTATGACCTTCTATAAATACAACTGATACAACTTTAAATGGTGATTAAAATGAGATTGTGATACAAAAGCACACTGAAAATTGCATCTACGCATTGCAAGAACTAATAAGGTAGTGTCAGCAGAGTGCTTTGAAGATGTAAAGCACTGTATAAATGTTAAAATAACAATGAGAGATGTAAAGTGTCTTCATTCAAATGTATGATGAAGAACCAGCTTTAATTATTACATTCAAAAGGAAAGTTACTTTTGAGTCATTATAGTTTGCTTGATTCCACTGAAAGCACTGCACAGCTAACAAAAAAAAAAAAGGTATGTGAGTCATTACCCTAGTTTTCATTTCTGATGGTTCAGTATCTCAGAATATTCCTAGTAAAAAGAAAAGTCCAAAGAGAACATATATTGACATGTACATGGAGTAAAAAAAAAGCCTTTTTTCCACCCAAAAGTTTTGTGATGTGTGTTAAAAAAAAAAAACAAACAAGGATATGAGGAAAAAATACATTAACCTGTATTTACTGTATAGCATATAGACTGACTTCTAGGTGTGGGCCCATATTGTTCCCCTCACCATAATATAGCTGTTTTCATCAGCTCCAGATATTTTCCAATATATGCATTTCCTTAGATTACTTCCAACTAAATTAATTTGCAATATGCAGATATGAGTTATGAAAAAAGACATTAGATTGAATAAAGGTAAAAGAAGATCTGATTTTTAAAAAGCAACCATTGTGAGTGTAATAGATAAAATGAGCCAGTTACTCATTGAATGTTGTAGAGCTCAAAAGAAGCTACTATAACACCCTGTTATAATCACGGTTTTGTAAGGTATGACAACAGCTGATCTATATTCATGTTCTTTGCCGTAAGCAAATTGTTTTGGTTTGGGTTTTTTGTCAAAAAAATTGTATATCTAACATGTGCTTAACTTAATACATGCTATCTGTATAAATTGTCTATACATACTCAAAAGAAGACATTACCTTATTTATAAAATACATTTGTCTAAAACGTACTCAATAGAAGAACAGAAATGACTCGGACTTTTTAAATGGGTAGTTGAAACAATGTCAGGGCTTAGAGATAAAAAAAAATACTGCTCTTCTCTGTAAACAGGAGCAAAACAAGCAAAAAACACCCTTTTGTAAAAATGTGAAGTATTACATGGTATGCATTGTATAAGGATGTGCAATTACAGAGTGGTCTGTATAAGATTTTATTATAGAGGCAATTAGATTAGCTAATTCTCCCTGAAACAGTTACTACACAAGTGCTGCTTTTGGGAGACATTTCATTTTTAAACACAAGATTCTGTATCAGGTCTCATGACAGCAAATGAGGCAGTAATAGCCACTTAAATTACAGGCAACTCTTGTAGCATTTTTCCTCTTCAACAGTCATAAAGAGAATAAATATTTAAGCTGTCTGATGATCAACATTTGAAGGTCTTCAAATTCCATGATTCATATAGCAAATACATTGTTTCAGGAAAAAAAAAGATAAGTCTCACCCCCTATTTTAATTTCAGTCTCAGTGTCAGACTGTAAAAACATATTATTTGTTGTATTCTGCTGTGAATTCACTGTTTCTCCTTACTTGAATAATGGTGATAAATTGTGTAAGTGGAATTTCTTAATCTTTGATGATATTCTGTGAATAGTCTTATAATTTAAGTCTTGTGTTTATGTACCATACTGACAGGTATTAGACAACATAACTATAAAGTCTTTGGGAATGATCAGGTATTTTTTATTTGACATGCTCTTGACCAAACAGATCCAGTTGATGCCGTAGGATCTTTCAGGGCTCTGCAGACACCCATGGGGCTTCATGGTCCAGATCAGCCTCACCCGGTAAGTGCAGGTGATTAGCTAGGCCATGCTTTGAAGCTTCCTGAACAATGCAGATTGTAAGAGAAAATGATGCTGAAATGAGTAAAATATAACCAAAAGACATGAAGGGTAAAGAAAGTAGGCAACATGAGTAATTCAGAAATTACTGAATTATGACTATCTCTATTAATATATAGTATGGATTCTACTGAAGAAAATAGTCATAATGTCACCTGTGAAAGAGGAAATCCTTTCAATGCAATACGATAATTTAGTACAAAGGTTATTTACATAGGCTAGAATTTGTATCATACCCTTAATGCTGGAATTTTTCAGTCACTTTAATGTTGTACTTTTGTGAAGTTAATTCAGCCTGGACTAGTTATCTGAGATGGTTTACTGTGCAGCACACCAGGTACAAAGAAGAGGTTGAGACTTTAGGAATAAGCAGACTTGATAAATACAGTATTACTCCATTCTCCAGAAGAGTCAAGTTTAACAGGGAAACTGTTGTTTGCTCTTTCAGCTTTTACTACAGAAAATCTGAGCAAAAGAAAGACGCACAGAGAAAACCAGCCCAGGGATATCTTATCAGAAGTAAGTCTCAGATTTGTCCACTGTGGGTCCCCAGGCTCACTGGAAATCCCTGTCTAAAATACTTACTTTAACTGAGAAAGAATCACACCCATAGTGGCAGGATGAAGACACAATCTGTTGTGTTTTCCATTACATATGGGCACCAGGTAATTAGTATTACAATAACAGGCTCACAAGAAAAGAGACGTTGATGTCCTGGAACTGAATTGTCAACATAGGGTCCTATGCCCAGGTAGGTAATGTAAGGGGAGAAAATGAATATAATTAAGAGACAATATGTAAGAATAAAAGTGCAAGAACAACTGTGATAAATATGGAATTGTTACTAGACTGGTTTTTTTTCAGGTCTTGTAATGTTATTTATTTAGTGTGAAAGAATGAATAACAAAAGAGCTTTGCACGCATCGTCAAAGTTTAGTTCTCCATTCAATTCTGGCTTTTTGAAGAGTAATCCTACTCTTCAGCAAAGCTACATCAGCAAATGGAAAAAAAAATCGGAAAATTTGCCCTGTGCTTGATTTTGTTTTAAAACTATTCCTATTCTTGCGTTACTTTCACATTTAACTATATTTTCTAAGTAGTTGAAGAGTCCTTCACAAAAAGAGTTAATTCATATTAAATAATAGCCTTGGATGTAGGAGGAACAAAATACCAATTTTAGAAAAAGTAGGGATCAAATTATACATTTAAATTAAATTAACATTTGGCAAGTATGCATGTTCTTTTCAGAAGACCTTGTTACTGTTGCATGGCTGATAACAAAGGAAGTGGACTTTGTTCTGCTAGGAAAGCAGATTAGAGTGTATAATGCAGACCCAATAAGTTTTGTCTGCATACTCTGAGTAGAATGCAAAGTTCAGTGTGTGACAGTGAATGCATTTTGGTGCATTTATGGGTCTATTCATGTTTGAAAATATGGGTAATGGTTTTTCTTCTTGTCTCTGGTATTCTAAGGCCCAAGTAAAAAAACAGTAATAGTAGAAGAAAAACTAAGAAAGTGTTAGAGATGTGCTGTTCCATAAAATTTATATTGCATGATGGTTTATTTCGCACTCTACATAGTGACCAGTGCTGGATTTTTTGAAGGAAGTCATAATCCCCTTGAAATACGTAATTATATAACATGGCCAGAAAAGGTATCTCTCTCTGAGTGCAGTCACAGTACTTGACTTTAAGCCATCTTAACAATGAACCAAGTGTTCACAAGCCTCATGTTAGGAAAGGCAAAGTTCCAGAATATAGGAGGGAAGCAAGTGAAATACTGTGCTAAACCCCTGTGTGGGGCCACCTTTATACCTACATTCACTTCGATGCAGCATGGTGGTATGGGCCTAAATTTGCCATTAGATTTAACCTAGCTTCTGTGGAGGTTTCAGGCAACCACTGTTGAGAAAACAAGCTATGCTCAGCTGCTCTGGAGTAGACCTAACATACAGAACACGAGTTCAGGGTGCTAAATGTGGTTTTCTCATCTCTGAGTCTGATCTATGCCAGCCTGCATAGCCACAGCCTTTGGTTATCTTTGTGATCTCTGAAAAAAAAAGGAAAAAAAAAAAAAAAGAAAAAAAAGGCAGGTTATATTTTTTATGTGTTCTCTTTTAGTTTCATTGATGATAAATATTGTAAGCAGTTCCATGGGAACAAAATAATCATCTATATACTGATCAAAGTGACATCAGACTGGGACTTAAAGTTCTTATTTTGGTGGACAATGTCCTCCTACTTATAATGGCAAGAGGAACTTCTAGCCCATCTAATCTGTCCTTTACTACTTGAGCATGGACCTACAAAATATAGCATGAGTGAAGGGGAAGATAAAAATATCAGTATATAATTTCAAATCCATATACTCTATTATCCTATTTACAGTCTTCCACAGGAAAAAAATCTCGAAAATCTAGCTGAAAGTCTACTCTGCCTGAAATCCAGTTTGAACTGTAAAATGCATAAGTAGTAACCTAATTAAAAACTTCAGGAAAAACTAATTCTTGAAAGAAAAATGCCTTTTTGATGTGATCAGCAGCAGTATTTTGTAGTTATTAAACATGATTGATGATGTTTTAAGGTTAGTGTTTAATTATACAAGGAAAACTGTAGGCTTTTCAATCCAGTATCAAAGAGACACTTATTTAATTGCAATTTTAATTAAATCTTAGAAAGGGAGAGGCTGTAGAAACATGACATGAAAGCGTTGTTTTCACTTGGTGGTATTTCTTTTCCTAATGACAAAGTCCCAGTCCATTTATACTGCTGTCCTCAATGCTGGCGTTAAACCTTCATTGCACTTAAGATACCCTTGTTACAAAGCAATGTTTGAAGCATGACATTTTCTTTATAGAAGGTGGTGAAAAAGATAGCAAGAACTATAGCTGTCTAGATATAGAATATGGTCTTATCATCAGTTTCTGCAGTTTATAACCTAAGCTGAGTATTTGAATGAGATTTCTTAAATGGTAGTCTAATTAAAAATTGTAGGCAGAATAATTATGCCATCCTTTGTTTATCTAAAATAACTAAGGTTACTGGTAATTTCAGTGCCACCTGGTACTCCCCAGGCTTGTCCACTTTTACCATTTAGCATTTTACATTTTGAGGCTGTTGCTCAATTTGTTATTTGGAAGAGACAGAAAACTAAGGAAACTGTATGTGAAATGGGGTGTATGTAATACAGATTCAAAGATTTGATATATCTCAGCTTCTAACTTAACCTAGTAACTTCACAAGAAATTATTCATGGACAGATGGGTTATTTTCATAGTGAGTTTTCTGTTAAAGTATTATTTGTATAAGCAGTAGGCCTCCAGTTTAGCCCCTTTAATAGCATCAGAATCCTGGGAAGTGAGCCAGCTATCATGAGTTGCTTTCTTTGGTTGGGCAGAAGGCAATGAGGAAAAGAGAAGACAGAAGAGAGGGAACAGTTTGTCCAGAGAAGTTGTGGATGTCTCATTCCTGGACCTGTTCAAGGCCAGGCTGGATGGAGCTCTGAGCAACCTGGTCTAGTGAAAAGTGTCTCTGCCCAAGGCAGGGGTTTGAGACTAGATGACCTTTAAAATCCCTTCCAACACAGACTATACTATGATTCTGTTATAATGAGTTTCATCAGATCTAAATAAGAGTGTGAAAGTATATTGAACTATTCACAATTTCAGCTGTGATTGTACTTTGGAAACTTTTTCCTCTAAAAATAGTTCTGTGATGTCTATTGTGTTTCATTACTTTCCATGCTAGATTTGCTTAAGCAACAAGAAAAATGAAAGAGAGAAGGAAGTAGCTGAAACTGTGACCTTTAAAACTAATAGCATCTTTAAAAGTGTCATGTGTGGTTTCTGTAGAGTGCGAACAAGCCAATGCTGTGTAGATAAAACCTTAATGAAGTGTGATTCATTAAAATTCATTGAACTGTGATGAATATGGGAAAAATTTAGCACTTTGATGTGCAGGTAAGTTCTCAGAGGGATTTATTTTCAATAAGTTAAAGAATGCTCCATTACACTTCTCAAAGATGACAGGAAGTTATGTCAAGATAACTAGGTCCCCTAAATGAGAGTGATAGCAAAGAAATAGAAAGGAACATGCCACATTCTTTGAAGCTGCATTTGTGTTCCAAAGCACTTGGAAACCTTTAAATATAAAAGAGAGACAGAAGTGCTAGCATAATGGCCCACACTGAACACAGGTACTCTGAAAGGAAAGTATTAAAGCCCCTGCATTTTCTAATGACAGATTTCTTGAAGAAATCCTAATCACCAACTAGAATGAGACATTGATGCTGGGAATTTTTTGTTTGTTTGTTTGTTTTTGTTTTCTTGGTTAGATGACTTTCATTTGAAGCAAGAGCTTAATTCCCTTGGCTTGCTAGAATAAATTTGCTGTTTTCATTTCTAGGCTTGTGGAATCAGGTGAGTCTTATACATAGCACATGCTTATGCTTCCTCATAAGTGAATTCAAATAAAGCAGTACTGCAGACAAATTCTCAGCTTGTCTGTAGACTAAAACATGTATCAATATATATGAAAGTGGGGAATCACCAGCCCGTAGGGCTGTATCCACAGGTTTGAGCTCAGGCTCTAGATTGGACACAGATCAGGTTAGTCCAGGGAAATACTATATTGTGTGCTTTGGCAAAAGGCAGTAGATAGAGCCTTCTTAATTTCCTCAAGCCTCATGTTGTCCCAGAGAATGTATTTTGAATTGCCATCTTTGCAGCATCTTGTTGAAAGTGAGGTCAAGTTCAATGTTTTTGATTTACCCATTACCACTGCATGAGGGGTACTAATTAGAGCAAATTTTACTATTGGTTTATAAGTGGTTTTATGATCATAAAGAGCATGTAAGTTAATCTGAATAACTTCTTGACTTGAGACAATTTTGCATGTGTAGTTGAGTGCCATATACAATATGCAAGGAAAAAAAAAAATTTGTTCTGACTTAAAATTGTCACCATAATTGTTAAGGGAAAGAACAGTATATCCCCCTGTGGCATTACTTTTATGGCATTTGTTTCAAAAGTCACATATCAATATCAGAATAGCTTAAGGGGACTACTCCATGAGTCCAGACTGCATTAAGGTTGAACTTATAGCCATTAAAGATGGCAAAAACCAAAATCTTTCTGTTATCGTACTTTTATTGGATAACATTAATTGTTTATAAAGTGATAGTGTAAAAATGCAAATCCATCTTATGGTATAGGAAACTACCTTACAAAGCTTCCTGGAATTCAAACTGACTATTAATTACATTAAAATACAGGGTCCAACTGGCTTACAGGTAGGAGGAAAACTGTAGGTTGGTATCCAGTGTGACATACCTGAGTTACAATGGACCAGGGAACTGGCTGAGAGGAATCCCAAGGATACATAAACAGTAAATAGCACATGCAAAAACCTTGACGTCTTAACTCTTGTGCTTATTCTTAACTTCAGTCCTATAATTTTTCTGAAGTTTTGTAGCATTGTGTTTCACTTTGAGTGAAATATGTTACCTCTAGGCTAGAACTCTGCTTATGAAAAATTTAATGCATGATTTAATTTCCAAGGTTAGTTTTCCTGATATTTTATTCACAAAATATCAGTTATACTAGAATAATAGTGAGGCTCAAGTCCTAGAAAGCCTAGATACTCACCTGCTAGTTGTTTGAGATGTAGCTAAGATTTCATTTCGTATAAGGAGCTTCATAAGCTCCAAAATATAAATATATTTAACCTTCTTAACACCTTGAGGAGACTGGTGGATGAATTTTATTAACTCTGCTTTAAACAGGAGCAAATGAGACTGAACGGATTGCAGAAGACCAAGTTTAGAACTTAGGCCTACATATCTTGGA
Source organism: Grallaria varia (assembly GCA_013396735.1). Lineage (NCBI taxonomy): Eukaryota > Metazoa > Chordata > Aves > Passeriformes > Formicariidae > Grallaria > Grallaria varia. The sequence goes on along the minus strand of VWZG01001064.1, from coordinate 60,969 downwards.
CTGTGTTAAATGAGAACAAGTGGGGTTTTTTTACAGGAGAAAGAGAAATAACCTCATTAAATTCACAAATAAACTCAGTTCTCCTGTGTATTTTTAGATAACTGACAAACTTTGTGCAAAGATCACAGCTAGTCGAGAGCCATCCATAAAGGAAGGAATAGCAGTTGTTTCTTATAGTTTATCTTAACAATCTGCTGTTTCTGCAACTAGATTTGGAGTTCTTAAATACAATAAATACTCATCAGCTAGAACAGATCCATCGTTTTAAAGATATAAACATCCAAAAATTACAATATTTGAAAACTGGAAAATGGCTGACTAGTTTGAATCAGTTACATTACAAGCTTAATGAACAATGAGAAATGTGGCAAACATCTACTCTGACTTATGACAAACCACACAGAGTGTGGAAATCTGGGGTAGATTCGTATTCTAAGCATCAGTTCTTGTACAGTTTAGATGATTTTATTCCATCTTCACTTATACACAGACTTACATGCTTATTCACATGGACTGATGCTAAAAAAACCCCAAAAACAAAACCGACCAAAATCAATTACTGGAAAACTGTGCTATTTTAAAGGCTTTTGTAATGATAAATCTGAGATGAAAGGCAATATTGGCATGTTTACTGTGAATGACCTTCTTGTACGGTCAAATGTATTTTAGGACAGAAAAGGCCCTAATGTCTTTCAGAGACATTTGCAAAAGTCATGCAAATGCTTTTTATAATTAGTTTCTAGACCAAAATTTTTTTCTTGACTTACTAAAAAAGAAAATCGCTTACATAATACTTTTTGGATAACAGCATAAACCTGAGGGAACTTGAGGGAAGAGGAAATTATCAGGTAACAAAATCTCTGCAGTTTTCAGGCTTGTTGGCAGATTTTTTCAAAACTCAATATTATCAACAAGTCATAGAATAGTACTCTGCCTTATGTCATATCTGAATTACATCAAAATTAGTTAGATGTAATTTTCTGTTAGATTTCTGTAAGACTTTTACTTACCATAATGTTAGAAAGCTGCCATTCTGTGCTCTAACAGAGAACTATATGCTGTAGATACATCAGACTTCAGAGCTTTCTTAGAAGCAGATAAATTATGCTACTTTATTTCTAACAAAGAGTAAAAAACAGTATATTAAATTACACTTTTTTCTAACAAAGAATTAAATAACATATGTGTTTGTGTGGTACTGATAATGCCATTTAGACATACACAAAAGTCAAGAAGGAGCCCCTAAACCCCTAATAGCAAAACTTGGCTTAAAATGAACTCGTGTATATTGGGATTTTTCTGGACATAATGCAAACATAAGTAAACACAACTGAGTAGGTGTTTAATGCTTATTTCTCCAATTTTTTGCCCCCTCCCCAAAAAACCCTGAAAAAAAATTATCTCTGTTTTTGTGGTCTTGTATTGTGGTCAAGGTCAATTACAGTTGGGATGCAGTAAGGGAAGACACTAGTGCTGTACAAGTATAAAAGTGCTGAAGGCAATCTCTTTTAGTGAGTTCCATGTGAGACTCAGACACCCTTTTTTAAAGGTAAATGCTGAGGGGTATTATCTATAGTCTCTGCCACTGGCACACTGACCATGGGCAGACCACATGGGTCTCCTGGAAGGGAAAAAAAGACGGACTTTATGGAAGGACTTGGGAATTCCTTTACAGAGAAGAGGGAGGAGCTCAAGGGTATTAATCAATGACCATACCTTAAGACTTGCAGGAGAAAGAAATTCAGCCTGCCACAAACTGCTAATTAACTGTGAGTTTGCATGGTGAGGTAAACCTTGAAAAGAAGGCATGTCTTTTGGTCTTTTGTTGTTTACAGGTCCTGAATCTTTCAAATAGTTTAAGTTACTGTGGTTAAAATTCCTTTTCTAAGTCAGTATTTACTGGCATTCTTACTGTTCTGAAAGGAAGCTAGGCTTAGCTGGAAATGTTAGGCAAATCTGTGATCAGATGACTCTGCGAGTCATTAGGTTACAATCCAGAAAGGCTTAAGACCAAAAAGGGTGTCAGTGTACTTACCTGACTCACATCTGAGCACTTAGTTTGGAAACATATGGGTCTCTCTGCGAATTATTGCTAATGACACTGAGACAGACCGCAAAAGCAGTAAAAAAAAATACAAGCAAGAACTGAATGCATTTCTTTAGATTTTCAAAAAAAGCAAACCCAAAAGTTTGCACTGGGGTGGAACATTCTTGCTGCAAAATTTGCTTGCATAATACAAGTTTAGGAGGTAAAATTACCTGTATTTTACCTGGTACATGGGTATTTATGTATCTAATAATTAGAACTTAAAGTTGGGTTTTCAGAAGTGCTTGGGCACTGGTGGAATTGGTGCTATAATGCTGAACCGCAAACTTCTAGTCAGTTTAACTGCAAGTTGGAGAGTGAAAATACTGTTTGCATTAAAAATTCTGATCCTGAAAGCTCATTTTATTGCCATGGCATCAACTGTTTTTACCAGCCTTACTACTTGTAAGGCTGTTTAGTATGGGTGTATTTAGTGTGCAGGAAGCAGTCATCGGAGAAGGAGAAAGGACCCAGATTTACTTGCTCCTAAATTAATACTTAAATATTTGGTCTCTTTTTCTCAGCATAACTTTGCTTCTTTTCTTCTTCAGTAGAGTGAGCGGCAGACCTCAGGCTTCAACTGCAACAGCGTGAGCCTCCTGGAACCTCCTTGGATTTAATTAGAAAAAATCAGAACTGATACTTTTAAGAGGAAGATGTGTACACCTACCGATGGAGTGTATGGAAATTTTTCGGCATCATTTTGGGTAACAAAAAGCTACTTTCACCTCAGTGACAGTAATGTACAGACACGGTGAGTTTCAAGAATTGGGGAAGTTACATTCATTACTGAAAGCTTAGTAACTTTTTTTTTTTTAAGCAAGTGATCCCAGCTCTGCCACCACTGTCACGCTGTCCTGCTTCCTCGCAGCTGGAGCGCCTGCCCCGACTGTGGCTCCGCGTGGTGACAGAGGTGACACCCGGGATGCCCTTTGCCCGCTGGCGGGGCAGCCTGGCAGGGAGGGAGACCCGCCGCCTGCCCAGCGCAGCCCGGGGCACAGGGGACCCGAGGGGCGCTGGGGGCAGAAGGCGCTGCGGAGCCGGAGGCTGCGGCTGCCAGCGGGCTGGATCCCGACCGCTCCAGACACATCTGCCCGGCCACAACGCCGCGAGCGCCGGGGCGGGCGCGGGGGGCGGCAGCGCTGCCGGCGCGCCCAGCGCAGGTGTGGCCGCCTCCTGCGGCGGGAAGGAGGGAGGGAGGGAGGGAGCGAGCTCTGGGGAGCGGCCTGACGGGGAGCAGCGCGGGGGTGGGGTGGGGTGGGGTGTGGAGCCAGGCAGGCAGGCAGGAAGGAAGGAAGAAAAGAGAAAGAAGTAAGAAAGCGAACGACTGGGGGAACGGGAGGCGGGACAGAAAGCCGAAGCGATCTAAAGCCCCGCGCTTTCTTCCCCTGCCTCCCTCTCCGGGTCGCCCGCTGGTTTTTGCCCAAGGTAAGGCGGTGTCGGTGGGGTGTGCGGGTGCTGGGCAGGGTCTGCCCCCCCCGCTGGCCCTGCCCGGGTCGGGCCCTGCTGGAGGAGCTGGAGGGGACAGCGGGGACAGCGCGGGCGCGGAGGCGCTGCCCAGGTACCCGCGAGTGCAGGGGCGCGGCAGAGGGTTGGTACGGGCATGTCGCAGGTGAGCGACAGGTACCGCAGTTGGGACGGGACAAGAAACTGCTGGTAGGCAGGTGGAAAACAAGGCGTGTGTTCCTCTCTGTTTATTTTTTTTTTTCCCTAGCTGAGATTGTTTTAACGGTCTGTATGTAAATGTCATGCTAAAGAACTGTGCTTTATTATTGTGTATTTATTTACCCTGTGAGGCGTTTTGTGAAGTCAGACGTGCGCAAACCTCTTGCTAGCTGCCATTATGTTTCTGGAAACTGTATCAGAAATTTTAAGAAAGTTAAAAGAACTAATAAGATGTCCTGGATCGAAAATACAAAGTGGAGGCTACAGCACCCTAGTGTCCCCACAGCAGCTTCCTGCAGTCCCAATTCCACCTTTAGCTTGTTTATTCATGCCATGCAGTTCCTTACTGCCGCGACTCTGCAAGTCGTTCCACTGGAATTTCTTGCAATATGAGGTTTGACGCCAAGGTGGCTTAACCTTTCTCTGGAAGAGAAGTGTTCTCAAATTAAAAAAAAACCCAAAGAAACATTTTGAGAGAGAATGTGATTATTTTGTAAGTAACCACTAGGTTGAACTACACTTAGTAACTTCCTTGCATTGATAAAGGGAACAGTTCTGTAGGAATTGTTGTAGTCAGTAGTTTGCTCTGGGTCAATTCATGTTAATTCGCAAAGTAATCACTTTAAAAGGGTTTTTTGAGAGATGTGGGGTTTTTTTTGGTTTTGTTTTTTAATCAGGCAGTCGATATGCTGTAATATGTAGGTTTTGGGAAAAATCTTTAATCTACAGTGTTTTCTAGGCCTCTTAGTCTTGTCAGTTTGTATGGAGTCAATTACAATGGGAAGATGAAATTGACTACTTGCAGATTTTATTCTAATCTATGGTAAGTCCTATTGTGCTGTTGTATTTTGGGCTTTTTTGAGGTTTTTTTTTTTTTTTTTGACTGTTTATTAGGAACTTAATCTAGTGTGTGATTTAGCAGAAGTTGGGAGCAAGCCTGAACTTGCTCGTGTTTGTTAAACTGATTACTCAAAGTGTTATTATCTTGCCATGTACTTTTAAATTCTTCACACTTTCTTCAGGCTTTTATCTGTATTGATATTAAAAAAGGAAAAAAAGAAGTCTCACTTGAATGCTTTTGTGTTCAGCTATAAGCTACTGTTCACACATTTTATTATAATAATTTGGATTGCTTGCTCAACAGTGATTTGTCTGTCTTCCAATCCATGTTGTCTTCAAGGCTTTTCAACTTGAAAATTGTTGAAAAAGAATTTTAAGATCAGCTGACAGCTTTTCGGAATGTTAGATGCAGATCCTTACCCATCATTTGATGAAGGGCCCTGAGAGCTATAGTTGCCGTTTTTCTTTGGTGCTATTTAGGCGTCATTTTTAGTAAAACAAAAAGAATAGTTAAGTTTCTTGCTACTCCTTGTCTAAGTGCCTTCCATCAGATGAGAAAAGGAAGAAATTGAAAATCAGTTTGTAAAGAAGTGAGAAACATCTTCTATGAAAAAAATGTGGATGATCTCATAGAAGGCTCGGGATGTGCAGCACACATTGCAGTTTATCCCCTGCCAAAACCTTTTCCTTAGAACAAAAACCTGGATGGTTTCCCTTGTATTTTTTTTTCCACATAGTGATTTTGCTGTTTATCCTTATTTTGTAAAATTGAATGGTCACGTGTCTTCCAAAAAGTTTCATTTTTGTATAACCACTATAGCATTTTCCCATTTTTAGTAACCATGTTGGGAAGGATGACTTTTGTCTTGGTTACCCTATATAGGAGATTGTGATCTTATGGCAAGAATCAATTTCATTTAAGCAAGAGAAAGTTCCCCTTGGTTGGTTGGTCTTGTTTATTTTTTTCTTTAAATATATATTTCTATATAGGAAAAAGTCTATTTTGCCTTGCTCCTAAGAGAAGTTTTGTTTTACAAGATGTATGCAACCATATGTGCTAATGTTCTTTACTTAAATTTGTAGTGGTACAAATATGGATGTGAAAGAGAATGAATGCATTCATATAAATATGAATATACCATATAAATACACTCCATATCTAATGCTGCACAAATATCCTTTAGGGTTTATTATGACTTACTTTGCAATTAAATCTAAGGAGGCGATGAAATTATTTTTTAAATTGATATTAATCACATCTAAAGAGATTAGCGTATTGAATACGGTGGTTCTTGAGTTCTGCTTTGCTGTGTACTTCTTGAGTTCAAACCTTTAGGAGAAATAAAACATTGTAAAGTAGCAATTCAGAATTTATCTCTAGCTTGCCATACATTCGCTAATGTGTATAGATTAGTTTAGCTGTTTGTTACTTTAATCTGTGCGAGTAGTCAAACCAAATCAGTTGTCAGTATAAGCTTTTGCTTAGACCCACAAAGTCTTATGTGACTGTGTACCTACTGGTATTTAAGCATCTGTATAGCTAGGCTATATCTTTGTAAATCTTGGTGGAGGCACTGGCAGCTTCTGCCATAGAATACCACAGAAACAGAAAGCAGCTTCATCTTCAACTTCTAGCAGTGTTAGCATTCTGTGGTCAAATGTCTTCTCAGGAAGCAGTTCCTTCCTTCCTTGGGCTGCTACGTGTTTTGTTGTTTTTTTTTTTCTTTTCATAAAATGACTGTAAAAAGTAATTTTTGCTAATTAAGAAACAAAGTTTGCTCTATGCTAGGTAATCCTTTGCATTGTTACATGGTTTACACAGAGGTGGGTTAGAATCCGAAGAGGTGGTATGACGTGGCTATTTGAGTTCCGGAGCAACAACACTTGGAGGTGTTTTGGAATAAAGTGTAGGCAAAGCTATTGCATGTAGCAAAAACTGTATTTAGATACTGATGAGAATGTGTGGGTATAAATATACATATGTTTACATAAAATATATATATATACATATATAAAATATATAGCTAAAGCAATTTTTCCTATGAGTATTTTGGTTACTGCGAAAGGTGGAGGGATGGAGAGACTGACACTGTCTGAAAATAAATGCTAACACCTTAGGGGAAAAATAGCCAAATGCTACCATGAAACCCAGAACTGCCAAGGAAGGTGAAAATGGCTGACATAACCAGCTGCAATTGGAACTTTAGAACTCTTGGATTGATATGCTAACACTGTAGGGGTTTTATATATTTGAATGTGTATGGGGTTTTTTTCTTTGATGTTTGTTTAAATTAATGGGTACATGACAAACAATTTTCTGGCCCAAAAAGTGCCTGTTACTTTTTTCCCCGCTTAGTAATTTCTGTATTAAGTATTGTTTCATTCTGTACTCAGAATCTCAGAATATATGTTCGATTTCTTAAGATACTATGTATTTATATTTGTATTTTCCGGGGTTTAGAGGTAGGTGGAGGCCACACTGTTGAATTTTGTCCTTTATGCCTAGAGGCTTATGTGAAAAGTTTGAGTAAATGTTGATGTCTGAAATTTTTAAAGGAATGATGAGAGTTTAGATAAGCATGCAGGTTGGGAAGGGACAAGGGTAAATCTGAAAATGGATTGGTAATCATTTTGGCTTAATGCAAGGCTTTTTGAATTTAAACGATTTGGGAATCTTTTAGTGAGGGTTAACTCTGTAATAAACTTAGTCTGTTTTAAGAGGCTGATATCTGATTGACCTATTGCGTTCTCTCTCTAAACAGTTTTAACTGTACCAATTTAATATTCAAGATAATAAATCACTTCTCAAACTTGTAGGTAGTGATAAAAGCAGTTAAAAATATTTCCACAAAAAAGAATCTAGTTCACTTATTTTAAATAATGGAACACTTACAGTAAGTGTGCTGTGTTGATTTCAGAAAAATGTAGGTTTGTTCATCTTTTTTTCTTATTACTGTATCACATACATGCACATATATGGTTTAAGTATGAAAAGTTTAGTCTTTGTCTTGGTTTTGATTGCCTCTTTTTGAAAAAGTGTGGGAGTAATAAAGATATTTACAACATTCTGTGAGAAAAGACTTCTGTTGATTGAGGTAGTTATTTAATAATTTATTTCATAATCATAATAACATACAATCGTCAATAGCAGTGATAAGTTATGCTTCATTCAGTACATTGTTTTAAATATTTATTTGTATGCGGCTTTGGGGAATGAGGAGGGGCATAAAGATTTATTTATGTCTATTTCTGAATCATGACTTGGATATTCAAAAGACATTGGAGGAATCTCACAGGAAGTGGTTTATCCTTTTTTTGAGGAATTGATACAGTAGAATCATAGGCAATTTTTAAGCTTCATTTCTAGATCATAAGTAGTGCACTTTTTGTCAGGAAATACTTGAAGAGTAAGCTATCAATGCATATTACTATGGACAAATTTTGGACATATGATTTTTTTCTTTTTGTAATTGCTACTTAAGTCCTAATGCTGTTCTGCTGAAGCTCCTCTTTCTTTTCCAGGCTGCTTAAGGCTAGTACCTGCATGCCAGGACATCTGCTACAGTCAGCAGATTCCCCTAAAGCCAAAATACTCTTTATACAGAAAGAGAAAGATGAAAATGTGAGTTGACTGCTGCTGATATTAAACCCTCTTTGAAAAGATATGATTTCAGGCTGTCTCAAACACCTCCAGAATACTAGTGTCTGGATTTTGTAAATTGTGAATTTAGATATGACCCTCAAAGGAAGAATAACTCAAATAGAATTTGGAGAGCATAAGAACTGAGCTGGAAAATACGAAGGAAAAGCTGTTGTAGGCATTTGAGATAGCAAATGTCCCTCATGTGGAGGCCAGAACTTGCATTTGGGGTCATGCCTCTTCTACTGTTTGTGGCCAAGGGAAAACTGCTTCCTTGACAGAGTTGAGAAGCTAGTAGTTAACCTGTTTCCTCCTTGTTCGAAGGGCCTGATCTACTGTTGTAAACCATTTTATTGATTGTAGTGCTTGCCCAGTTGGATTCTCGGTTGAAGAGGGCTTGAATGCACAGTTCACCTAGAATGCTCTAGCCAGTCATTTTTCCTTTGTTCCACTGAAAGTGTGTTTCCTTGCTAAAAGGAGGCTAAGATTCAGAAGATAAAGGAGAGGCGGCCCTATTCTGTAGTTACTTGGTGCTAGTGTGGTAACAGGAAAGCTTTAGGTTCCAGTTCTGGTCTTACACAACTTTTTCTCTCCCTGATATCCAAATGCTGTGTAATAAGAATGTGTGTGTAGATAAGTGGTTCATCTCTTAACTGTTCATTTTAACCACTGGGAATATATGTTTAAAGTCTGTATTATTTTTGCTGCATTAAGACTTTGATTTTGCTATTCTCTTTATATAGGCTAAGATAAAAGGATGGAGAGTGTATGCTGTTTGCTCTTGTTGAAATTTTTGTATACAAATGATTTAAGTATATTACTGTAAAAAAGGCAGGGATCCTTTCAGAATTTTATTCAAGGTAATTGTGAAGTTTAGGTGAGAATTTTTTTTTTAATGTGCATTTCCCTTTACATGTTTGCAGTGTTTAAAAAAATGTCAGTGTGAACTGAAGAAACTCAAAAGAGGTGCCTTGAAGAAACTGATATTCCCTGCTGCTGGGCTGACATCAAATTTGAGAGGTTTTCTGCCAATGAACATGCACACATCTTGACTATTTCTACATGACTGTGTAGGGCAATATTCGGAATGAAGTCATGTCATCCATAGGCATTGACACTGATATTGAAGGATTTTTGTCCAGCATTAACCTTGGACAGTATATTCCTAACTTCAAAGAAAATGGCTATAACTTTGTGAGAGATTGTGTGGGAATAAATAACAATGTGCTTCAGCAAATGGGAGTGTTGCCTACAGGACATCGCCGGAGGATTCTTAAGCAAATAGACAATAATCTTTCAAAAATGCAAGGAAATTCTCTCCTCGGTGAAAATCTAAAATTTAAAGACTTGAAAGGTTTGGAAGAGAAGCAATATTCATCTACGGATCAGGAGTCTCCAGTAAGCAATTCAAGTGTAGGTGGGACTGGCTTGATACCTGCAACATTGTCAGAACAACTTAATACAGCTTACACTAGTAAGGAAAAGTTTGAACCTGCAGAGCAAAATTTAATGGAGGGATATGAAGACAGCTTTACAAATGTGGATTTTTCTAGTTTATACCGGAATTCAGGCAGCGTACTAAAAGTTGTCGGTCAAACCGGGAGTATTACAATGAATACTCAACCAGATTCATCACTAAAAGAAGCTGCTGCATGCCAAGCTGATGAAGACTTGACTGGCTGTTTGGTATTTCATGATCCTCCTTCTTCATTTGTTCATTCATGTGAGACAAAATGCAATGAAAACAAACATCTGAGGGTTGCAGATGAGGATGATACGTTTGATAGTAAGCCAGATTCTCCATTTTATAAGTTTAAAGGAGAAATGATAGACAATGACATATATGATTCCTGTACATTAAACTGCATGAAAGTATTTCCAAGAGCAAGCCGGTCTTTTATCTTACGGCATCGACCTGTACCAGAAATTCCCGAGTCAAGTAAAGTTCAAGATTCATCAAGGTAATTGCTATTTATTACTAATGAGACATCACTATCGTTGTAGAAGTTATGATTTAGAGTTTCTCACAGGGTTGTGAGTTTTTTTAATTTAATTTTATTTATTTCGTTTTAATTTTTTATTATGTGCTGTAAATACACTGGATCTGGTATGAATGTTTCCAAATAAATTGAAGGATGATTAATCTTCAGTGCAAGTTAAAAGCAAAATGAGAATATAAAGGGAAATTTTAGAGCAGTATGTCCATATAACTTCCCTAAATATCTCTGTGTCTAATGTTATCAAAGAAAGGAATCTTTATTGCTTTAGATATAACAGTTGTTAAAAACAGCTATATTAAACATAAACAAGGACTTTCTTCAAGATGGCTCTTAGGATAATTTCTAAACTGTTTGTCATTTAATTGTTAACTTCGGGGAATGAGTGGAACCATTTTGTTGTATTAGGCGTTGGCTTTTGCTGATGTTCTCGTAACAACAAAACCTTAACTTTTAAAGATATTTGTAGTATGAAATTATTTCTGAGGCATTCCAGCGAGGGGGGGAGGGGAAAGCAGTGGAAAAAGGAGAAGAAAAATGAGGGTAGATGTGGAAGGTTTTGAAGTTTGAATTTCTTTTGAAATATTGAAGTGACTGTATTTTTCTCTCTTCAAAATGGTTGAGTGCATAATTTGAATCCACAAATTACCGAGCAGCACTTTAATGTCTTGAATAAGCATTAGTTGTTTTAGCAAAATTATGATGGAATGTCAAAATTAAGTTCTAACATCAGACTTTTCCTCATAATTTGAGACCTATCTTAATAGAAGTAATATTGTTTGAATGTTAAAAATAATAGGCACTGAATATACAGTCAATCAAAATATTACAGGCTGTAAGTGAAGAGTATCTCTCCACAGATGAATTTGTAATGTTTTTGGATCTATTAATGAAAGCTTCCACTCATCATGTTTAATAATCATGTTTAAACAGAAGAAAAAATTGCAAGAAAAGACTTCTAGTGAAAGGAATATGCTAAGATTTGTTGGTGTAGCCACATTCAAATCATTAGATTGCACTTTTTTCAGTGAGTAGTTTTTTGGTTTTCTTTTTTTTTTTTAACCACTAGCTATACCTGGAAGGGACATGTCTTAGAATGTTTTGTATTTATGTTGGCGTTTTCATCTGCATATCTTAGCAGTTACAGACATCATCATCAAGTTTATACCTGCTCTAAATGCAGGGGTTTCCCGGCCTTTATGTTTCTTTTAGATTACTGAAAGAAGAGAAAATTGAATGTTGTAATACAGTTCTTTGAGCAGGTGAAGAGGCATAGATTCTTAAGAAATGTTGAATTGATATTGAAACTTAAGTATATGCATCTTTCAGTGAGGAGTAGATTTATAGTAACTTTTGTAGAGTGACTATCCTTAATTCATTTAATAAAGCTACTCTTAATGTCTTTGGAGAAACAATGATCCAGTAGGGAGAATATGTTGTATTTGTAGTCTTTCCACCATTGAAGTAAATCCTCCAAATCCCAGTCTGTTAGGGATTGATATGTGACTGGGTCACTACATTGGCCACCGTTTTGATTTGTGAGCCCCAGTTTATTTTTTCATCTTTATGCTCCAGTTACAGCAATATGGAAATCTTGAAAGACCAGTCTGTCTGAGAAAGATCAAGAACTATACCGCAGAACTTAAACTTCACAGAAACGTTCTTGATAACCTTACTGGCAACCTTTTTATAGGGGCAGAGAACTAATACAGAACTTTAAAACAGTAGCTCGCAAGCATCTTTAACCTCAGGAAAGATTGTGTCTGTCTTACAGTATTGCATAGACAAACATTCTCAGCTGACCTTATTGACAGATGCTGGTTTCATCCTTACTGCATTTCATGAAGGCTGTTCTGCAGAGGCAGAGGAATCCTGCCAAAATCTTTGGGGAAACTCAGCATTTCCTTCTAGTCGTTCATGGATATTAGTCATTAAACTTCAATGCAAGGATATACTTTTCTAATCATCTCCCAAGTGTCTTCTAGCACAAAAAGTCCATAAAGTGGGGCTCCTTGTGCCCCTTGGAAGAGCTATGACCATGTCATTTTTTTATGACTAATAATTAATTTGCCGCTCTTGCAATTTTATTTGCTTCCCTGTGCCTCACTTGTGCTCCCGGATCTTGCCTGTAACAAAACATGCTGCCAGCTGGTAAGACACAATCGTTCTCACAACGTTAGTAAAGATTCCTCAAAAGGTGTTTGAAAGTACTGGAATTGTTATGAGGATTGCAAATAATCTTCTAAAACTGAAATAATCTGCATCTAAAAACATCATTATTAGACAAAGTCATCACCCTTTCTGAGACTCTGCATTCTGTATTGAAATGAGAAGTCCTAAATTTTTAATATGGTTCCCCAGTCATGTTGTGGAAGAGAACAAAGGGTTAAATATGGTAGATTAGAAATTTCATGGTCTGCCTTGATCTGCTTCAAGCGACTTCTTCCACACAGACATGAGTGAAAAATTGCAGCTTTTGTAAGAGAAAATAGTGAAAATAATGCAATGGATGGAACTGACCACTAATGTGCCTTTAGGACAAGTTTAATACGATTAGTTTAGAGATAGTTTTAGAGGCTTTGAAGACTTTGGATTGTGTCATTTAGCAGTAAGTCTTCAGTGAAATTGATACTGTTGCATCATTTCAAGCTGCAATCTGTTCAAAGAAAAAGCTGAAGCAGATTTATAGCATGGTAGACCTGTTTTTTACACAAAATTCTACACAGATAAAATTTCTGACTGATGAACTCTATTATTCTTTTAGATTTTTTCATATCCCTCAACTTTGTTACTTGTTTAATAGTGGGATTGCTCTGATTCTTTGTTAAGAGAAATAAGAACAAACAGAACAAAAGTAATTCTGGACAACATGCGTTTGGGGGAAAATACAAATAAGTAAAATAGATAATGGTACTTGGCCTGAGCCAGCATCATTCCTTTTCTGCAGCTGGCAGATCCTATGGTTGAAAATTCTTGTTGGTGCAAATACTCTTTAGACTCCATTTCTTAACACACAAGTGTTCAAGGTTCCTAATGAGGTATGCAAGCTGGTGCTGCTGTGTATCTCTACTGTGTTCTGTCACACAAAATAAATATTCAGAAGAGAGAAGCTGGTCCCTCTCTTCTCCTTTGGTCAAGCACTGCCATTAATTTACTTATGCAAGCAGTCTGTGTACTGCAAATCTTTAACACAGCATGTCAGAGCAATTTTTGTGCAAAATTGTGTTTGCCTTATGGGAGGGTTAGGTCTTGAGATGGATAGAAAATAAAACATGTCTTGAATGAGTTTGAAAACAAAAGCTTCTTTCATTTAAAACACTCAGCAGATGAATGCCAGTATAGACTTTGAAGCACTGACTGCTTGCGCTCACCTCTTTCCCTAACTTTTTTTTTTTTTTGCAAGATGACAGGAGTATATTGAAGAAACCAGCTCAGTGTGAACTTCCAGCTTTCCAGCCTCTCAGCCTTTAGCAAAACCAGGCCCTGCCTCATCACACCCTTTCATCCTGTTTACGCATAATAAGGGGTGGTAGGGAAGTGTATGTAGCCTGAGCCACATCCAGTACCTCTTAATATATGAAAATAGCGAGCCTTAGTCTCCACAGTTGTAACAAAGTGATAATTGAATAATAATTGAAATTATTATTATATTGTTGAAAAATTGGCACACTCTGTGAAGGGCAGACTGCTTGCACTAATCTTCCATTAAGGAAGGGAATAAAGAGTACCATCAATCCTCTTTGGTTGAGATCAAACTCAAGAGAAGAGGTATTCAGTCTTCAGTATTTTCTGTCTTTTAATCCAGGTATTCAGTTTGTACAGTAACTAGCTAATTAATTTTTGAGCATTGATAAATTACTGTAATTTTTAGCTTCCACTATAGGGTTTTTGTTATACATAATCTTTCAAGCAGTTATGCAAAGTAAGCTAGTTTCATTTATTTTATATCTTGAGGTAGTTTTTACATCACATGAGTTAGAAATTTACTTTCCAAAAATGACAGGTGTTATTTTTGATTGCTCAAAAAAAAGGACTGTAATTAACTTATCAGTTTTTTGTGCCACGTATACATACATGTAGGTACATGAACAAAAATGAATACACAAATTCTGGAAAGTGTATGAATTTTTAAAAAGTGTTTTGTGGTTTGTTTGGGTTTTTTGTTTGTTTTTTTTTGTTTTGGTTTGGTTTTTTGTTTGTTTTGGTTTTGTTTTTTTTTCATTTCCTGGTGAATATTTACATCCACCCTGAAACTAAGCAATGACTCACTGTTCTACATAAGAAAGAAAACCATAGTTTTTAAAGCTCTACAAGTCAAAACTGTTTATCTGTAATTCTTAATTTAGTTTAATGCTACTAATATACTTTAAAAACACCCAACCTAACGAGAAAATCTGATCTGTGTTGAAATAAGTTAGTTTGGGGTTTTCTTTGTTAGCATACTGGATTCTTTAAAATTAAGTTAGTACGAATGCGTGAAGTTAGTTTGCTAATCGAACTTCAAAAGATGTAACTGTATCAATTTTACTAAAATGTATGAAGAAACACAGACTTATAAAGTACTTGCTGTGTATTTGTTATTTTTTTGTAATTATAACTTACCAGATGAAACAACTGGATATATGAACTAGGCCATGATACACTGTAGCTGGCCAAACTCATCCTGTGTTTTCTGAAACCAGGATTTCACAAAATATAATTGAGAAACTTAATTTATATAACCTGGATAACATTTAAAATGTCAAGTAACTTTATAAGATGTGGCTTCTGTTTTGAATTTAATTAATAAATTCTTCGAGGCAAATTTAGGCATGGACTAAAAATTAAATTCATGAATGTCTGCCTTCTGTCACTAAGTAACATCATCTTTTGGTAGGGAGTAGTTCTACTTGGACTTCATGGGACATTACTTCTAAAGTTTTAAATGTAGCTAATATTAAAATTTCTCAATATGTTAAGTGGGCAAACAAAAGTTAAGAAATTGGTATTTTTGGTAAAACACACTTATCTTTGGCTTTGAAGGGTGGAGGACCTACAAAATGTTAGACAAAACTTGTAAGGTTCTTGAAAGGCATTTGTCAGTCACAGAATATTCTTTATCACTGTTCTTTTAAGCAGAGAAAATGAAATTAAGATAAAAAGTTACATATGCTAATGGGGGGAATTGAGAGTTTGACTGAAAAGAACTCTAATACAGACTACTAGAGTAGTGAAGGTGGGTTAGAAGTGTTTTAATTCACACATATTTGTTCCTGTGTTCTGATTATAAAGTTGCTATCTTGGCCTGAAATCATAATAATGATATACCACTATTTATGGAAACACTGAAGTACTTAGGGGCCAGCACAACACCAATAATAAAAAAACTTTTGTTGTATATGGGGATACTTTCTTACCCATATACAAAATGTGCAGGGATAGTCACAGGCAGTTGCAATGCAATATCATTTGCATCTTGGTTTAAAACTTTGTAGGGAAGTAATTCACCTCAGGAAATAAAAACTTTACAGCAACATTTTTCAGTGGCTGAGAGTCTGAATTCCCATGCCCAGGCTCACACTGAGTTTAATGTCAAATTAGATTTTCATAGCACATCCTTCTATAAATACAGTTGTTGGTAATCAGTGTGAAGGAGAAGGGTAGGTAAAGGACTGGGGAAAAGTGTGGGATCTCCATTCTTCCCAGTGCTCTAAATAAGGACAATTCAGAACAAAACAGAACCCTGAACTCAGGATGTGTTCTAAGTTCAGAGAAGCACTCGGTGTCCTAAAGGGAGGAAAACACATTGTTGTGTGACTTAAATTAAATCAGAAATTTTCCCAAGTCTTAAAATCTATTATTTCTGTATATAATTTTAATAGTTTAACTGCTTGAGAAGGTTTTGCTTAATTTTTGGGACATTTCATTTAATGTTTTCATTTTGTGCTTTTTGTTCAAGCTCCCTTCAGAAAAGAAGGAATATGGACCTTGTAAATATTTCTTGCACTGGGAGGCAACTTCCACGAAACCGTGAGTAAAGCATGGTGATATTTACATCTTGAACATTAAAGAAAAAGTAACCCTGGACAGAAGTTTTCTAAAATGAGTATTGACTTGCACATTTCAAGGAATACTGGGCATCTCAAGGGCCTGGAAGAAGTGATTTATGTAATAGCAGCGCATTTAACCACTTCTGCATTTTTACTTAGTTTTTGATTATGAACAAATAAAATAAAAATTAGAAAATCCAGAATTTAAATGTTATTTATTTTAATATACTTTTTTAGACTAGTGATTTGAATTTCTAAGATTAGATCCAAATTATTTAAACAGAGATGGCTTTTTCTAGAAAGATACAAGGAGCCTATTCCTGACTAATGCTGCTTAATTTATTTGTTAATGCTCATAGCTCCAGGAAGTAACAAGAAATCAATTATATTAAATACTAAAGAGTCTAGGGGTGTTGTGCAGTCAGTTGTATACTTCTTTCATATTCAAGAGATATGTCTTCTTTGAAGTTCTGTATATTGACTTCAAGCAAATACTTGGTGACAAAATTAAGACTGTGCGCAGGTGGTTTATTTTTGGTGTAGGCTTTTTTTAAAGTCGGGATAAGTAATACTTTGGAGCTGTTGGTCCTTAGACAACTAAAGGTTTTTTTATTTTAACTTGATGCAGGGTAGAAAAGAAGAAAATGTCTGTTTGCAAATTATATTCAAATTACGCAGTAATAGTGGTAGTATCTGTGGGGAAAAAAAGGTGTCTGAAGTTCAGATAGAAATGGGAAATTGTTTCTTGTTCTTCAAAATTCTGTCTGAGAAGGACACAGAAATCACAAGCTGAAAAATGTCCCTTGTTGATTTTTATTATTACTTTAGTAGAGCATTGCTCTGTATGACTGTATTTATTTT
>VWZG01001064.1:7828-43811 GCA_013396735.1 Grallaria varia | reverse complement strand
GCTTTAAGAAACTTTCACAGAAGAAAAGCCAGCCGTCATCTCTCCGTATGGGGAAACTTTTATTTGTGACAACCCTAACGATGCTAAAGTAAGTTGAAAAGCCTGAATATAAATGGTCTATCTTCACTTTAATCTTCATTACATTGCCCATAATTATTTTTTCTGCTTTTTCAGTTTCTGTGATGAAAATGACCTTTTCTGTCATTTTAGGTGCCTGCAAAGGGTTTGTGATGTAAATATTTGAGATCTAATGACTTTTCTTAATCTTGAGATGCACGTTGTGATGTTCAATAATAATAGGAAACTGTGGTGTGTGTGTTGGTTGGGGGTTTTTCTGTTTTTTTTCTTTTAAAAATCAACATAGGATAGATAATAGACATTTCCCTCCCACCCCCGCCTCAGCTGTGTCCAGAGCAGCTGTATTTAATGTCTCAGGTACAGTGGTGCTTCTTCTGTATTTGAGATTAAGTGGTGAATAATTTACTAATTTACTAATAAAGGTAAGAGTGACTTTTTTCCATCTAATAGTTTCATATCAAGACTGGGCATCTCTGCACAAACTTGTGTGTATCCTATGAAGGTGGCTTGGACTTAATTTAGTGATCTAATGGTCACTTTTGGCCATATGCTTTTTGAATTCTTGTATATGAAAATTCTCAGGACTTCTAGTATTTTTCATGCGTTCCCTAAACTTGTTGTATACCCAAAAGGTCACTTTTGTTTTGGGATTCTCTGAAGGGAGCATTTTTTGAGGGGTCAGTAATTGATGGTGTGAGTGCCAGAGATGGCACGTGGTCAGAATTCTGAATCATGTGGAGATCTGAGAGGTAAATTAGCTTAGTGAGGCATCTGCCAAATGCCATGAATTTCCAGCTCCTGCTTCTGTCTCAGCAGGGTGCAGACCAGAAATTGCTGATGCTGTGATTACTTATACTTGTTCCAACCAATCTCAAGCCACAGAGTTAAAGAAAACAGAAAATTCTTCTGTCCTAGTCTTCGCTCTAATGTTTCACTTTTTAAACTGTTGTAAACTGCTGACTAAAATAAAAGCTATTCAAATGGATGCCTAGGATTCTTTTCTACTATATTAACTTTTTAGGAATCGGTCAATAAAGTTAAATGGTTCAAATTTCATCTTCTAGTGGGAGTGGTTTTATAAGCAAAAAAAAGAACTCTGTGTTTGGTAGGTACTTTCTTTTGGATATATGCTGTGGTTTTTGTCATTGTTGACTTTTTAAGGAGGTACACGTAAATCCATGTCTCTTCTTTCCTTCTTGTTGTGTGCGCACAAAAGTGTCTTTTGAGTGTTCATTTTCTTTCCTTGTGTGTAATGTCTTGTCTGTGCCAGTTATTGTTGTCTGTGCCGATGTCTTTAAAAATTCAAAATAACTTTGTAATTACCTCAATGGCATACACTGATTTTCTAGAAAAAGTTTCCTAGCCCTCTTGTTACTACTTAGCATTATTCTGTACTTTTTGTTGAAATGGTTGGTTATGAAAAACATACCCAGAAAGGTTGTCAGCACTATTTCTTATCTTACAAAGGCACCAAGTACAGAAATACCATGCTGTTAAACTGGATTAAATGCCTGAAATTAAACCACTATTTCTGCTGGTTGTAGAATCATGATTAATGCAGTATATTATAACATACTTCCTCTGATCGTAATATTAGGATTTCAATATCACTTTCATGTATGTGAACAGTTTCTTAAGTTATGTTTATCACAGGCCTGTTGGAAACTTCATAGCTAAATTTAACTCCATTAGAACTTAATTGCAGGCAAAGGTCATAAAGAAGAACCATAAAAGAAACATCCTGAGATATATTTCACTTTCATACAAAGAATAAGAATAATTAATATTTAGATATTTAAATAAGAATATTTAGATAACGCTGTAAAATATCAGAGATTTTAGTGCTTTTGGCTGCTACTTCACATGAAGTCACATGAGAGTATAGTTTTTTTATGTAAAAGAAAAAGTAGCAAGTTGTTATACTTCCTAACTAAAATTTGTTGTAAGGGCTTGTCCGTTGTCCATTACCCTTTCTGTTTCATTGGTGTAAAGAAAAGGCATCTGTAGGCTTTTATGAGGGGAGTGCCTATAGAAATGGGCAATGAGTCACTACAGACTGAAAGTAAGCAAGCATGAGAGAACAGGGAAATGAAGGCTATAAAGAAAACACACCTTTGATTTGGGTCAGTAAGAAAGACAAGTAGAAGGAGAAACCTCTAAAGGGCAACCTGAAGAAAGAACTGGGGTTTTTCTGTTAATTTAAAAATAACACAAAAAATCCAAACATGTTAGGGGTGTTCTACTGTTGTGTCCAACTGAAAGAGTCAATTACATTAGAATTCCTTCGGAGGGAAACTGAATTCTGATGAGTTCAGGCCTCTAGAGTGAAATACTGGCTTTATTTCTTGATGTAGACAGTGAGACTAAATTAAACATGCATACTGAATTCAGTAAATTGTGTGAATTCCAAAGGTTTATGATACTGTGGAAGGCTGGCCAGATTGCATATCTTACTAATTTAACATAAGAAGTCTTAATATTTTAAAAGGGGGAACTTGTCTTTGTGGACCCCTTAGAAAATTGTATTACCACACCATGATTCAAGAATCAAGCTGAGAACCCTGTGACATTAGCTTCAGTGGAAGACTAAGGTAGTATCTCTTAAGGAAGATGCCTGTCCTGAATGACATTAAGTCTTCATTTAATGTAGGCTCAGTCTTGTTACTGTTCATACAGCCTGTGTTTTAGCAGTCAGGGTTCCTGTCTTGCTATCGAAATCAGCAAAACTGCCTGCAAGAAAAAGCTAAAACCTGAAATGTATCTGAATTCCTGATTGAAAGCAGAGTGTTTTTTTTATACAGACCTCTGAGTAGGCAGTTCCATCTGTCTGGGACCCAGAAGCCAGATTTATTCCTTAAGGGTGGGTGCTTCCTATGCATAAGAACAGTGTATACTTAGAGTATATACTTTCTGTGTAATGTATTTACCTATACTTCTCTCTGTAGAGGTGCCTGAAGGAGAAAATGCTGCTGGTAACTACCTTTGTATAATACCTCAGAGATTTGCAGGAGGCGGGAGTTGGGGATTTTATCTCATCTTGAATCTGAGCACCTTGAAGGGTATTTCTGTAAAAAGCACATTGGAAATGCTTGGGATTTAATTTAGGTGAAGTATGTGTCTGTGGGCAAATAGAATTCCTTTTACCCATAAGTGGTTTTCGTTTGTGGACTTCTACATTTTAAAATCTACTGGCAATAGAAATTTATTTCCTGGTTATTGCTTAAAGTTATCTGCCTCCGTCGATTCACTTGCCCAAGTGCTGAAGACTAGGGAGTGTGCAGAAGCAGCCCATCAAACTGTTGTAATGCTTCATGACAGGGAGGAAGAGGTACTACCAAATAGCATCAGTGTGTGTGGTTTGCAAATGCATCCTGATAAGCAAAGGAAGGTCAAGGATACTGACTCTTTTTACTCTGAAGATGTTTCATTCATGGGGCATGGTATTAGCCTCCTGACTATTGTGGAGAAGTGGGACACTGCCATTTCCTCTCCTTTCGTGAGATTCCAGACAATCCAAGTATTTGATAAGCAGTGGACAGGTTGCTTTTCAGTTTTCTATTTAATTTGTTTGCAAGGTACATAGATGATTTTGTCTTTGTGTTTTTTAGGTTTGTGTTGTGTTTTTGTGAGGTTTGTTTGTTTGTCTAGCTCTTGATGCTACAACATAGTACTGTAATGTGTGGGTGGCTGGGTTTTGGTGGGTTTTTATTTTTATAATGGATCTAGCTAGCAGAGGAAGGCAGGCGGTTCACCTAGGTTTATCCTAGCATCAGCTTGTGATTTCTACATTTTTACTGCAGTGTAGGCTTTCTCTGCTTTGGACTATGTGCTTTTTTTAATTTTGCCTTTCCATGTTGCCAAGGTACAGTCCTCAATACAAGATTAGATGCTCCTACTGGGAAAACAAATGGCAATGCTCTGAAAGCTTATCCCCTTTTTTTCTGCCATCGTACAACTTTGTTATATACACATCAAAATGCTTCCATCAGAAAGCACAAAGATGTTAATCTTAGTTTTTTTTAAAGGAAGAGGACAAAAATTGAGAAGCTTAGTAATGCAATATGATTGTCAGATCAAATTTAGGAAGTGTGAAATGAGCAATGTTGACCTTGACATTTTGTATGCTGCAAGCAATTTGTGACAGAGTTCTAAACAAAAGCTAATAAATGACCTTTTCGGAAGAAGATCTTAGCAAAAAAAAAAGTGAGATAGATCTGATATGGCTGAGTTCAGTGTTACTTTAGGATCTTGAATTTGCCATTATTTTATCTTTAGTGTGCTGTGAAGGCTGTATCTTTAATTATGAGAAGTATTGATATGAAAGATAGGCTATTGGTGGCAAGTCATAAATGGTACTTACCTTGCATGCAACACATGGCTCTTGAGCTTTAAAAATATTCAGTTGTCATGATTTAACCCCAGCTGGCAACTAGGAACACAGCTGCTTGCTCATTCCCACCGCAGTGAGGAGAACTGGGAGCAAGTAAACCTCTTAGATTGAAGTAAGAACAGTTTAATAATTGAAACCAAGTAAAATATAGTAATACAATGCTGGTAGTAATTGTGATGGAGAGACAAAGAGAAATAAAAACTAAATCTCACAAATGATGCACAATACAATTGCTCACCACCTGCTGTCTGGTGCCCAGTCTGTCCCCAAGCAGCGATTGGCAGCTCCCAGCCAACAGCCTCCCCTTCCCCACCCTGCCTAGCTTGTATCAGAATGTCCCTTAGGCCAGCTTGGGTCAGCTGTCCTGGCCACGCTCCCTCTGGCTTCTTGTGCAGCTCCTCGCTGGCAGAAGGGAAGCTGGAAGGTCCTTGACTTACAGTAAACGCTACCAAACAACAACTAAAACATCTGTGCTATCAACATTATTCTCATACTAAATCCAAAACAGAGCCCTGTACCAGCTACTAGGAAGAAAATCTATGCCTGATGAAACCTGGACATCAGTGGGGCCTTGAGAAAAAATGGAGCACTGATACTTCTACACACTAGATTTCTTTATCTGATCAATTTGTATTTGGTGTTTTGGATTATGCTCAAATGTAATATATGAGTATTACTATTATTTAAAATGCAAATTTTGAAAATAACATTTCTTGGGATACTTTTTAAAAAGTAAGCTTTCATATGCATATTTGAAAATGTGCGGAAGAGTAGCTTTGCTAGTTGGGCTTTGTGTGTTATTTATATCTGTAATTTAAGCATCACTTACAACTTCTGTACAAAAGTTGGTTACCATGTATTTCTTTTCTAGGAACTTCATGGAAATGAATTCCTGGCTTGTGAGAATAAACTGGATCTAAGAATAAATGAAGAATGTACTTCCAAGAGTCTATGGTATCAAATAAGTGTAACGAGGAAAGAATTATTTACTGATGTCACAGTAGAACTCTAGCTCTGAAGGCAAAACTGTGACTGTATTTTTTTTTCTCCTATTTGACCCTTTACCCCATCCTATAGGAGACGAAGTTAGGCTCTGTGGCTGTTCTGAGACTGTCTAAACCAGGTTTCAGAATCATTTGCGGATTTGTAGTGTCCCTGTTTTCCTGTTGAAATAAGGGAGGCACAAGTGTCTGAGTAATCTCATAATCTATTCCTCATTAGAAAAAAAAAAAGACAAACACAAAACTAAAACCCATTCTCCTGTCATGAGACAGTGGCCAGGGGTTTGATGGAATGGGAGCTAATGTGCTCCTTAATTATGTAGTCTGCATGCTTTTGTTGAGGTGGGAGATGGAAGAGGGAGGTGATACTGGAAGTCCTCCAAAGTATTCAAATGAGCGAAGATGGTTTTCTGAGGAAGGAGAATTAATTTTAAATTTCTGCTCAGGCTTCTAAAGGATTGTTACGTTGCTACCATTCCTGTTGAGTGGAGAAAGTAGGATTTGGTATGCTAGTGTTTGGCATGTCTTTGGTTATCACAGTGATTATAGAAGTTATAAATGTATTTATAATATGTGTTGCCAATATTTGTTCTAACTACTAATTTTATATATTTGTGCATTGTAGTAATACATTTTAAGGTTAAACCACACTTTTCCTTTCTAGTTACACTAATAATCAGGAAGAGGAGACAAAGGAATGTGCAAAAAATGAATCCTTGTCTCAGGAAAACCAATCATTAGCACCAGAAGAATCTGAAAATGAATCTGTATATTCTCTTGTGGAACAACATTCTTTGCCTTTAAAGAAGAAGAAGAGCAAAACCAAAGCACACTCAACATCTTGTAGTAAGATACAAAGTGGAGATTCCGATCGCTTGGTCAGTGAACAAGTGAATTTTTCACAATTTGGTGGAGATCAAGCTTTGATTGGAAATGAATCAATAGCACCGTATGCTTGTTTTTATGGACCATCAATAAAGAAGGTTAAAGCAGGATGGCTGGATAAATTATCCCCTCAAGGGTATGGTATTTGCAGTGATTACTGTATAATTGTGACAATGTATGAGAGATACTAGGTTTGTATTTGGTCACTGCTTAATATTTGTGGTGGGAGGAGGAAGGGAATTGGTTTGTTGAAAGAGCACCGGGCTCTGCTGAATTATAAAGTTTTTTAGTAATGTTACCTATCCTAAAGTTTATTTATGAGGTGCTGTTGGAAAAATACTTTTATTAAAAATGTTGGTCACCACTGGTGAACTATAGCAGAAAAGAACAGAGTGAATTTGTACCAGTGTTTCCAGTAATTTTGGTTTTCCTGAGTTTTCTCTGGGCCACAAAGTAAGTGAAAGCAAACTCTGATTCTGAAATACTACTTTACTAATTTGGCCATGGATTGTAACTCAATAATTAGTGTGACTGGAGATCCTGTTGCTTTCAGAATTGTGTGTATAAGTTGATCTTTGAGTCTGGAAATGCACCTGGGGTGAATTGACTCCTAGTTTAGTTTACTGATGTGCCTAAAGTTTGATGGGGGTGGAGCCCAAGTCTTGTTTTAAGATTTCAAATAATGAAGAAGAGAGGGGAACACAGTAGAAAGTGAATAGTCTTTGCCACATTTGGAAGTTAGACAACAACAACAAAATCTGCTGTTTGATTTCTGTTACGCGTTTTTTTTATTATTATTTAGAACCAGTTTTAAATTCCAGCTATTCTTAAACTGGTTTTGGCTAAAGAATGCTCCATTATCACATCTTCCCTTCATAAATACTTGCAGACTGATGAAATTCTTCTAACTTCCTCCTTAATAAGTTGAATAGACTAGTCATTTTAAATTGTAATTTTCAGTTTTCCCTATTTGTTCTTACGACTTCTGAATTCCTTCTGCTATTGAAAGTGCCACAATTGTACTTTTTTAGTTTGTTTCTGATCTTCACTAGTACTTAGTCTCTGGAAATTAAAGCTGTTGTACTTGTTAGAGCTGTAATGCATCTACTGTACTTCTATTCAAGCCTTAGACCTGCATTCCCTGTTCTAAAGACTGTGTGTTTAGCTACCCTGAAAGGTGTTAAACTGTTGGCCTTTCCTTTGATGATTTGTGGCTATAATAATCATCACTTCTCAGCAAGTAGCGTAGCTATTATTTTTTTCAGTTTAATGAGAAATTTATTGAGTTAAATGGTTTTAGAATACAGTCTGGTCTGAACCTGCTTGATACAGCTCTGCTGTGTAGCAATTTCCATTTCTTCTTGTTCCTTTCTGAAGATTCTGATTTGACAAGTTTTTGTTTGGTTTTTGGTTTTTTTTCCCTGTTTTGTGTTGATGCATTGTTGAAGGTGAATAACAAGAAGGACTAAATTTTCTTTCTTTTTTCAACTGTTTAAAAAATTTAATTTATGTGTATGGATTGTGATTGTTTACTTTTGCTTAAGAATCAAAGAATAATTATATGCAGGATCAAAAGACTTTCCCAGTATAATATGCAGTTTTACATGTTTTGTCAGAATTGTTAATGTGCTGGCTTCTTGGAGAGTTCAGTTAGTTGTACCTTTTGTTTTATTTTGCTTACTGGAATTTCTCTCTCTCTTTTTTTTTTTCTTTTTTTTTTTAAACAACACTTTTGGCAGTTAACTTTTAGAGGGATAAAATGTATAGTTCTTGATTCCAGTTGTCTTGTGCTATTTGAAGGAATAGGGTTGTGAACAAACTGTAAAGGTTTCCATAAGGTGCTGTGTGAGAATGTTACTTGAAAAATATT
Organism: Grallaria varia; assembly: GCA_013396735.1. Lineage (NCBI taxonomy): Eukaryota > Metazoa > Chordata > Aves > Passeriformes > Formicariidae > Grallaria > Grallaria varia. The sequence goes on along the minus strand of VWZG01001064.1, from coordinate 35,587 downwards.
AATAATGAGTTAACCACAGAATTAGTGCTGGTTCGGGCTGAGTAGAACAGTTGTAGGGTCACTGGCCTCGATCCAGTGATACTCCTCGGCTAGCATTTGAAGGACTTTTTCTCAAGGGTGGTTCAATGAATGATGCATTTTTGTTTCTCTGTCTTACAATACCGTTTTTCAAATATCTGAAGAATTTAAAAAAAAACCAAACAAAAAAAACCAATTAATTTTTTCAAACTATTGAAGCATCATCGTATTTTATTTCTGTTCCTACCAGCTGAACCTTTCTGTTCTACACCTCCCATTCTGTTTATAGAACTCCAATTTAGATGTGTCTCCTTAGGGAAAAGAATATGGACTGTTTTTCTTAAATTGCTACAAATCATGCAATTAAAGCACAGCCTTTCTATTTTAGTTATCTCACTATAAATTATAAAGCCATTCAGTTTACTCACATTGTATGTGGTACTTAGGGGCACTCTTTCCAGCATCATCTTGGAGTTTATTGACATTTTAATGGAAAATAGATTTCACATTGGCCCTTCCAGCTTATGAAAAATGATGATTTATTGTAGTCATAGAATACAAGTTAATTAAGCCAGAGCTGCTATTTGATTAAAGTTTTGATATGTTATCACAGTCTACTAATCCTAAAGCAGAGCACTCATTTAATGGCAAAGGAAATAATGTTGGGAAAAGACATTAGTGGGGCCTTGTTGTTGCTTAATTAACTTGTTTAATAGATTTTGGAATTGAAACGGTTATAGATGATAATTAACAGTCTGGCAACATTTTTAATGAGCATAATAGACTACTTCAGGGTCATGCAAAATGGTAGTTTTTTAGAAGGTCGTTATAAAGTATGAGTTAACGGCACACTGAAATAATCAAATGAGTTTTTCATTAATGATGTCCAGTTGATAACACACATTGAAAATGAAATTTCGTGCTGTACTTGTTGAGAGATGTGGTGTGACTGCTGTTTATTCATTGGCCAAGCAGGGGTGTTGAGTAGATGTGGTGATGTTTATGATTGGAGATACCATAGCCTGTAAACATGGATTTCCTTCTCATAATCATGGCAATGAGATGGTCATTTTAGGTTCTCAGCTTTCATTTTTGGAAACTATCTTAACAGAGCTTGGAGCACTGAAAGTTTTTCTCTGTGTTTGGAAGAGTTGTTTACCTCCAATAAGAAGTCAGTTCTAATCCTTGTTAGCTTCAAGCAAAATTACATTTTTGAAAGTTCTTTTTCCTCTGTCACTTCAGATGTGGTAGAGAGTGCACAGCAAGGAAATTGAGAGAAAGAAAGCTGAATTGATTAAAAATGTGAAGACACTTTTTTATAAAAGAAGGCCTTTAATACTCCACTTCTGGTTTCTGGATATTTTTATTATATTTGAAATCAACCTTCTTGTTTTGAAAAGATATTATAGAACTAAGATTTGTGTTAATTTTCAAAATTCTTAGGCCCAAACACAGGAAACGAAACCTTTCTATAATTTATCCTTGAGACATTCTTAAAAGACAGCATTAGCTTGTGTTTATTATATTAATTGTGCTAATTTTTGATTCACAGAAAATGTGTGTTTCAGAAGCGCTGGGTTAAATTTGATGGAGACAGCATTTCTTATTACAATAACGAAAAGGTAAGTGGTATGTTTTAGTCATGTAGAGAACAAAATACATTCATGTAATACACACGTTACCATTAAGAAACTATGAAATAATTACAAATGAATATTCATCTTAAATTAATTTTCAATTGTAAAGTACTAGGGTGAGACATTTTTAAATATTTTAAAGTGTCTTTGAGATCTTCATGTATTGTTCATCCTTTTGTTTCCTAGAAGGGCTTGTATTCCTCACTTTTGCAGGTAGATATCATCAGATTTTTTTACTTTAGTTAGAGAATGACACTGCTGCAGTCTGCAAACCAGAGCAAGATCATGCTAAACACATTTAAGAGAACCAGTGTTGTTTTGATGGTATTGCAAAGTGTTTTCTTGTGGGAACATAGCATGCTTGAGGTTGTGAAAGAGAAATTAAAAGTACCATGGAGGACCTTTTAAAAAACCCCAAATCTATACACTTGTTGACTCTTTGATTAAAAGTATCTTTTTCCTGTTTGTCTTCTATGAATAATCATGTCACTGGATAAGGTTAGGTTTGAATGGGTCTGTTGAAAATCAGCACAGTACTGTGATGTCTATTGCTGCTTTTGCTTGTGTACCTGAGGATTGAATCTTACTGAAATATTCACAGAGTCGTGAGTTCCTTTGATTAAAGTAGTTCACTTGTTATATGTGATACAAAAATGGATTTGTAAATCATGGTTCTCAACAAAGAGTATATTCCTTGTAATTCTCTCATAATTGCATGTAATACTCTTTAGCACACTACAAAATTATTTTTTCTTTTGCTCTGTGATGAATTTCTCCTCTTGGAAGTAATGAAGACCTTCCTAAACTTGAAAGTGATAGATAAAGTACAATATGCATGTTTGAGGAAGTTGAGGTTATATGTATGTGTGTTATTCTAAATGCTAGAAAGCAGTTCCTGTTGAACATGCATGCTAAATTAGGAAGAAAATACAATTTCAGGTAAAGGTTTCCAAAGAGTATACTAGTTGGTGGTAATCACTAAGAGTCCTGTAGATGCTTTATGGTGGGATGGGGGTGTAAGAGCTGAAGTATCCTGAGGGGCTGGGAAACTAGGAACAAGCTCAAAAAATTGTTTCCATTGGTCTTTATTCCTACTGATTAGGCACTTGAAGCAATCTGTTTTCACTTGCTTACTTTGCTTCACTTACAGTAGAAGGCATGATTTTGTAGGTGAAGGGAATAGTAGAATAACATATGGACCCAGTGACAAAAAATGTTACCGCTTGGTGATATTGATCCCAAGGCTTCAGAGGAGCAGAAAAGCAGTGTTAGTCATTAAGAAAGACTTAAAAAATACAGCAGTGGGATTTTCTTAACACTCTCTGTAGCGTAATTAGGGCAAGAAATGATGATAAAGAATTTTAAATCTTCTATCTGCACCAGGGATTTTTTTTTAAATTTAAAGTTATGAAAATATTATTTGGAGGTCTATGACTGCAGAATAAGACTTGTTACACATTCATCTGTCATAAGAGAGTCCAGAAATCACCCCTTCTGCTCAAGGGAACGTTCAGTGTGTCACATGATGCATAGGAAGCTACCAACTCTGCATCCTCTATTTAAAAGGTCTCTGTGGTACGTCAGACCATCAGGAGCTTCAAACACTTTCCCTGAAGCCTCTTTGTCTCACTTTTCCTGAAATCTGTGTCTGCACTTCACTCTGGGGACTGAAAGAATTGCTGGTTGGTCTGTGTGTGTGTAAAGTTTGACTAAGCCTGACTTGTTAACTTGATGAGTCACATATGTGAAGAACTGTGTATGTCTGAGAACTGCAAGGCCTGAAACAAATTCTGGGAATTGAGGATTTGGTGAAACTTAGACTAGCTTGCAGATCAGAGGAAAATACAGTTGGCTACCAGTATTTCTCAGCGCACAGTGGAGTTGTGTTACGTGAGCAGTGACTTCCCTGGGGAGCATGAGGTTTTGGTGCAGTGGTCTCTGCTGGATCACTACTCCCACACCAAGCGTGTTTGTATTTCCTGTGAGATGGATACCAGCATGTTCCTGCTGTTGCTTGTATGTTGTTACCTTGACATCATAAGTAACTATTTGCAGACCAATCAAGACCTGCATGCAGCTCAGGAGACGGTTGTTGTAAAAGATGAGGTTAGTTATACAGCTCATTGCAAGGCATTGCATGTCCCCCCTCTTAGCTACACACACGCACACACACATATCTATATCTTATTTATTTATTTATTTTAAATGGGGAAGTGGTTCTTTTAGCTTCAGATCTTAATGTCAAGTTCTGTCTATTCTAATCTGCTTGTCCAAGGATATTCCTATGCAGACAAGCATGTTATAAAGGAATTGCTGTACTTTTGGTTTCACATATCAGTTAAAAGTAGTTCTCAAAAGGAAACCAATCCATACTGATATTTTTTCTGATTATTAAAAGCAAACTCAGTGGAATGAAACTGTTTATTTTACCCAGAAACACTACCAATATTAAATAGCTCTATTTGTCATTCAAATCAGGAACAGTAGAGGGGTGAGGTTCTCAAGAAGTGGAAGTGTGCTACATGGCTAATGAAGAGTGAAATTAGTGGAGGACAGGGAGGGAAGATGCAGAGAGTAGTACTGAAAATGCCCGTATGAATGTTTCTCTGATTTCAACCTTAATTTTTTAAGTATTTCTCTAGCTTTCTTCTAGTTGGGAATCAACTTCTAATGGATATATATCTCTTCTTTACTTTGTATTTGCATAGATGAAAAAAGGTACTTGGTTTTTAACAAACAGCATTTGATTTAGGGAAGGTTTTGGTTTGAATCTGTGATGCTCTCATTTTTTCTGTGTTCCTGTTCTCGGGAAGGTTGGTGTATTCAGAGCAACATCCAATGTGTCTTTGTCTTAACATAGCATGGTTAGCTGAAGTGAGAGCAAACTGGAGAGGGAAAGGTAGAATTGGCAAAATTTTTTCAACTACTCAGTATGCACAGGTTTTGTTTCAAATTTCTTCCTTTTTTGTTTGAAATCTGGTGCTCTACCATGCACTTTATAGAAAGGCAAAAACTGCTGATTATGCTGAAAGTTTTTATTTTAAACCAGCTTAAGTCTCTGAGAAATATAGTAGTGATTTAGGAAAAATTCCAGCCTTTTCATGTGGAGAACTTCAGTATTTTGTTGTGGTATAGTACATGTGAGCATAATAAAGAACAAAATTCACTGCAAAATGAGTCAATCATTGACATTCTTCAAATCTGTTGTGGCTGTAAAGGCATAGCAGAGCAAAATGGTGTTTTCTAGGATCTTTTAGCCCAGCTCTGAATTATAACTGTCAAGGAGTGACCTTGAGCTGTATTTGAAAATACAAGTTTCCATCAAGGCATATGATATTAAAAAAATCCACCAAAACATTTTGCTTTCCCCTCTAGAAGTTGTTCAGTCAGAGACTTTTTTAGCAACTCTAAAGCTAGTGTACACCACTCAGTAACAGAATAAGTATCTGTGAGCTGGTTGGCTACATTTGTTTGGTTTTGTTTTCTATATTCTGAAAAAATTCACCTGATTTCTAGTCTGGACTATTTCAAAGATAGATACTGTATCTTGATCAACAGGGGGTTTTTAACAGGCATTATTTTTGCACATGAGAGAAATGCTACTGCAGAAGAAGATTGATAAATTATTATGGTTTAAACTGTATTTGAAAATATGTATGCCTTGGAGAACAAAGCTTTAAAAAGGATGATGGATGATTGTTTAAATGGCAAAGCAAAACTATGCTCAGTTTAAAAGGAAACTGACTTTTTTGAGCAAATGAAATAAAATAGTTGTCTTACAGCAGTCTGAGCTATTCTGTTGTAGTAGTACCAAATATAGCCAGTAGATGCCTGCAAACACCATAACATATCTATATCGGAACTCTTACAGAGAAAAGTATATGTTTGTTTTGCCATTAGAAAGATCAGTAGTTAACATATTTAATCTTATTACAAATACGTTAAAATCCCTCTTTTAACAAATACAGCCATAATAAAAACAGATGTGCAATATTATAATAATTCTATTTCTTGTGTGTAACTGTAGTAACATGCTTCAGTCTGCTGTATTTCAACATTTCTATTTATTTGTTGAACAACATTCACTGACATGTATTAGTACCTCAAAGTGAAACAATATGAGTGTTTATTTGATGAAAATTGTTAGTATGTTGAACTCAGTAAACAAAAAAATGATCTGGTGTATCCTTCATGCTTAGCATTCAGTGGTTCCTGAAGTCCTTGTATGTGGTCTGTTAAAATAATTTATACTTTGGAGGAAAGTTATTGCAGTACAAATTCTTTATGGGGAGCTGACTCTTGGACTATTACTGCATCTGGATTATAAATTTTAGCAGTATATCTGAAATGTCTTTGTCAGAAAACCGGTTGACGAAAGCACAGTACGGACAGGAATGGCGTTAACTCTGGAATCCAGAAATTGTGCAGATGTATTTCCAAAGTGCACACATCTGCTTGACCGTACCTCCCGTCCTCCTAAATACTTATGTTAATTAGATTAAAAGTTGAGCTACTTGAGGAAAAGTACTTGTAGCAGTTCTTTTTTCCTATCTTACTTTTGTGTCCAGTTCAGCTGTCCTGATTTCTAGTTGGAAACTTGCAAATTTTGGGAAAATTTGCACGGACCCCAACTTATTGTGGTTTAACCCCAGCCAGCAACTGAGCTCCACACAGCCACTCACTCACTCTCCCCCTGTTGGGATGGGAGGGAGAATTGGGAGGATAAACATGAGAACTCATGGGCTGAGATGAAGACACTTCAAGGGGTAAAGCAAAAGCTGTACTTGCAAGCAGAGCAAACTAAGGCATTCATTCACCATTTCTTACGGGCAAGCAGGTGTTCAGTGATCTCCATGAGAGCAGGGCTCTGTCCTGCTAAGTGGTGGCTTGGGAAGACAAACTCTGTAACTCTGAACATTCCCCCCTTCCTCCTTTTTCCCCCAGCTTTATATACCGAGCATGATGCCATACGACAGGGGACATCCCTCAGGTCAGCTATCCTGGCTGTGTCACCTCCCAGCTTCTTGTGCACCTGCAGTCTCCACACTGGAGTGTGACTGTGTCAGCACTGGTCAGCAATAACTGAAACATCCCTGTGTTATGAATGCTGTTTCCATTACCGAACATAGCCCTGTACTAGCTACTATGAAAGCAATTAACTGTATCCCAGCTAAAGCCAGCATGCACATAAAGTAGAAAATTACATACCTGATCCAAGCTAGAGCATGTACTGACAGGAAAATGTGTTTTTTCCAGAGTGATGCCTCTATTTGTGTTCAAAATTAGGAATAAAATCAGTAAACTCACTTTTCTTATTGGCTAACGACTGAAGAGTCAGGGTGAGTGGTGAACAGAAAAATTGTTTGGAGTTCTCTGCCTGGAAAAATCATTTTTTTCCTGTGTCTAATGCTATCCTAGAACATACAAGTGTAATAATTATATATTTTTAAATTGTTTTTCTGTGAGATAGTAAATGTAATTTACTTTGGCATAAAAATGTAAATTTAAGAGTGTGGGATCTTTTGCAATATTAATGCCATGGCACAATTTATGAAGTTGTATCTCAAATATAAACATTCTATCTCACCATAGGATTTTATACTGAGAAGATAGTAGGTGTGTATAGGCCCAGAGAAATGAAGTTTGAAGTTAGTGAAGGGGCTTTCTTATTAATGCAATTTTTTTAAGTGTGGTGAACTTTTAGGAGCACAGATTGTGTATATGAACTTCCTAAACACTATGACAAGCACTATTACCTGAGATGAATTTAACATTCCACAAGAGATATTAAATATTTCTATTGCCTTTTTGTTACAGGAAGTATTCTCAAAGGGAATAATACTGCTCTCTGCTATAGCAACAGTAAGAGTTCATGGGGAGAATAAATTTGAAGTTGTCACATCCCATAGGACTTTTGTTTTCCGTGTAGATAAAGAAGGTAAGTAGATGATGTTTAATTCTGCTTGTTTAATTATGGACGTTCCTCAGCTCTCACTAGCAGCTCTTACAGCCTGTGTGCTCTAGAGCTATCTCCTCTGAGTCGTAACTTGATTGTTGGGTAAAATGTGGTGTGGTGATCAAAGCAAATTGGAGGTTTTCTGCCTTATACAGTATTTTCAGCTATGTGTTGATAGAGAACAAAACTTTAAAAGTGTAGTAAGGAAGTTAGCGTGCCTTCTAATTGAATGCTTTATCAACCTGCAGGTGTTATATGTGGAATCAATATCAGTGCATGTATGATTTATTTATGGAAGCAAATAAAAATGAATACCTAGAAAAAAAGATACACAATGTGTATTTACAGCAGTACATGCCAGAGCTATTATAGCTAAGGGTCTCTTAGCATTTCCATTATCAAATCCCATTTTTATGGGTTAGAGCTTGGTGTAAACGTTTGCTGCAGGCTGTAACAGGAGTGCAGCATCAGTGAACAAATCCTTCTTATCAGGTTTCGCTCAAATAATTTCAGGCATTTTTATACTCTTAGCTGAGTTTAAAAGTATGTATTTCTTTATTCTTTTTGCATTTCTCTTCCAATTTTTTTTTTTTTTAATAAAAGAAAACATAACCATACTGGTACAATACATTTTCTAAGACTGCAATTTGCTTAATGGACCATTGCCTTTGACTGCTATAAAATACTAGCAACTTTTACTGACTTACAGAATGTATTCAGAGCAACCACTTATATATGAAATTCCATTTTCATATAGTACATAACCATCTTTGAACATAGCAGTTTTTCGGTAAAGCTGTGCACTTAAGGTTAGACATGTTTTTTGGACAAGGAATTTTGTCTTCACTGTATCCAGAACTGGATGATGTATTCATAGTAAAGTATGTAAAATAACCCTGCTTGATTTCTGTTATGTACACAAACCTGTTACTTGATGCTATAACTTCTGTGGATCTGTGGTTGAGAATTGTTCTGGAATTACTCAAAGGGTACTTAACTCCTTTCAAAGATTTTGAAATGAAGACTTTTATATGTATTTTGATATACCAGAAAAACATATTTTTGGATGGATTTAATATCTAGAGGGAAAAACACTATACATAATGGTTTGAAAAATTTAGGAGCATTTGAGGGCAGAAAATTAACTAATCTGGGTTAGTAATGAATTAGAACATAATCTGCTCAGATGCAGTGAGATTATGTTTAATTGGAGTGAAATACCATTGAAAAAGACACTTCTAGGGTAATTTGATGCCCTTGGCTGTACTAAAGTACTTTGAAAAGATCACTGGCGTATTTCAAGGGACCATATATATATATTAAAACAAAGCCTCTAACAAGAACACTTGGATGACATTCTCTGTCCTATTCTGTCAGGCTAGTATTTCTCTTCTTCTGAGTATTTTATGACACTTAAATTTGTGTATTTGTTCTTTCATGTTGCATGCATGACATTTATGAAGTAAACATGTTATTGTTTTAATGGTTCTCTTTGCAGTGTTCAATGCTGATTTTGCCAACTTTATACATCCTGTGGATACAACTTTCCATCCCTCCCTCCCCCAGTATATTTTATGACCTGAATCTTTCAGAGCAAACAGTTGAAATATTCATTATATTCCAGTCTCATATGGCGAGTCTAATTCATTCAGACTATTCAGCATTAAAGTATATTGATCTTAGTCTGGTAAAATATCTGAACATAGTGAATGAGACTGAGTGGAACTTTATTACTTCACCTCCTTGTTGTCATGTATTTGTAAGATGTTAAATTAATAATGCATGCAAAGATACTCCAACATGCATTTTCTTGATTACTCAGTACCCTTGACAATATCAAGCTTAACCACCATACCTTAATGGAATAGATTGTAAATTGCCAAGTGTTTTTTGTTAGAACTGTGGCCAAACGTGGAATAAGCACTGGTGATGGCTTCCCTCTTTAGTGACAAATGAAATTTAGGCTCCCTGGTTTCTGCTTACATGACTGCTGTAGTTCTTTCTCATTGATCTGGCTTCCAGAAAGTGAACGTGCCACCTGTCTACCACCTCAGTCTTTAAGCTGACTGGAGTTAAGCATCTTGGAAATAACAGTCATGATTTTAAGAATCTTGATCATCAGTTTGTTTTGATCTGTATGTTGATTGTTGGGAGTTAACTGAGTGGCTGTCTTTGCTAACATCTCCACTGATACAGATTCTCATTGTTTTTATTTACACGTCCTCTTCAAGGTGGATGTTCTCTCTTACATGGTATAGCTATGCCATCACCCAGCATAGCTTGCTAGGAAGAATAGAAAAACCAATATGTAGAGAAGAATGGAGCTGTTGCTTAACTAACGGCCTTTGAATTTTTTTTTTCTTGTTTAGAAGAAAGAAATGACTGGGTTAATAAGATGCTCAATGCTTTGAAATTGCGGTCTGATAACAACTCTCAGTCTCGAACTTCTGTCGCTCCTGAGAAAAGCGGATATCTTGAGCTGAAAGGATACAAAGCCAAAATCTTTATTCTACTTCAGGGGAGTACTGTATGGATCTGCAAAAATGAGCAGGTAAATTTTTCATATGCTTTTTGTGAATGAAAGCTTATAAAGATGGTTTAACTAGCAGGTTGGAAATTGATGTCTCCTTGTGAATAGGTGCATTTCAATATAAATGCATATCTTTTTTTATGTAGTACATATTGCTGCAATTCTCAGAAGGCTTCACAGCAGACAAAGTATCATTATGTCTGTTGCACAATAGAAAAAAGCAAATATATAGTGAGGTGAAGTGAAAAGCTCTGGGTGTCATGGCATGTTAGTGTCAGGATTGGGATTAATTCACTCTTAAAATGTGGTCCATAAGCACTCAACTTAATCAGAAGGCCTATTTTATGCACTATTTTCAGTGTCTTATAATACACTGCTCTGTAAAGTGTGCTATACAGAAGCACATTGTGATATTTAACTGATACTTCAACTGAATGTTCAAAATGTTCGTTGTCTTTTTAAGAATGTAGATTGGCAGTTTTCTGTTGTGCATGGTAATATTTTAAACAAATGCAATATTCAAAAATGTGAAGTAGGCCCTTCATTTCAGTTCTCAGAATGTAGGTATTTTGGTTTTGCTTTGGTCATGACTGTATGATAACATAAAGTACTTATCTGTGGAACTCTCTAGGAAGCCATAGGTAGGGAATAAATGAGAGTGGTTGGGTTCAATGAATAATTGCGTGAACTCATGGAAGCAAAATCTATTGCAGGGTGTTAAATGAAAGGTGTTACTTCTGTGTAAGAAAATTGATTACCCACAGTTAGCTGGAACCTGGGACGACATCTAGGGGAGGTGTTTTTACAGGTTTGCCTTGCTCTCAGTTTCTTTCAAATTCACATACAGGCAAAACCCTGTTCCAAATATGAATGGTCTCATAGTAAGACTTCATTTTACAGTTGATCTTGCTTCCTCTCCTTTTACTCTCTTACATGTGAAATTATTTAGGTGGGTTTGAGGGACCACATAATGTTCAATATTAAATCTTATCATTCTTTCCTAGAGTATGGCAGGAAAATTGAGACTGAGAAAGTCCTGTTTTTCGTTCTGCTTACTATATTCCAAGGAAGTTTGACTTGTTAGGTACCTTCTTTGAGATCAGTCAACAGCCAGCTAATGAAAAATGCTGTATTGTGTTTGCATGGCAACTTGAGGAGGGAGGACCAGCAAAGTATAATGAACTGACCACAACCCCTGTTCCTTGACCCTCCTCCTAAGCCGCTGAGTGGGGAGGAGGTAGAGTAAATCAGAAGTGAAGACCAAGACGTGAGAGGCAGGGGTAAAGGTGCTTGTGCTTTAGATTTAGTTTTATTTCTCATTATCTTCTCTGTTGTGATCTTTAATGTGTTAAACTGATTTGCCACAAGGTGCATATCATGTTTTGCCCACGTCAGTAATTGGTGAGCGTTCTCTCTGTCCTTACCTTGTCCCTCAATACTTCTGTTACATTTTCTGTCCCCTGTCCAGTTGTGAGGAGTGGAGTGATAGAGCAGTTTTGGTGGCCACTTGGCATCCAGCCAGGATCAACCCACCACAAATATGATACAGTTTATGGATTTATGCTGTTCTGTAGCTATAAAAAACTCCAGAAATTATTTAGTTACGCAATATGTTATGAAAAGTTTATTTTCTACCTGTTATTTAAAATCAAACCCACGGCATGTGTTTTGCCATATGAGCATCATGGAGAGAAACTGGTCTTCACAGTTCAGCTCAGTACTCTATCTATACTGAAATCCTCAGTCTTGATTATTGTAATGAACTGGTTACCTGTCAGTTAGTTTGTTTATTTTAGTAAAGTTTAAAGCTATAGGTCTTTAAGGAGGAACTAAACCAAAACGCAAACACCACCCTGTACTTCACTGAGTGATAGGTCATTTGTAACTAGTTATGTCCCTCTTGAGAGTCATGGTACCAGGCATGAAATTTTTGCTTTCTGCTCTCTTTCTCTACCTGAGTATGACTGTTGGGAGCATCTTTCTTGCCTCAAATAGATGCTTTGATCACCTCTGTTGGGCGCTTCCAGCTCTGCCCACTGCGCTGAATCAGTTTTTCTGATTGTGCAAGTTGATTCAAAACTGTTGCAGAGCCATCCCCTGTTGAAGGGTTCTTGATTGCTCTTTTGTACATTTTCAGAGTTCAGATTATGACTCGGATAATCTGAGTGTTTGTTCTCCCCACATCAGTTTCTGTTTTTACAGACTTTTAAATTTTTTTTTTGTCTAGGTGTGCACGTGTGTTGATTCTACTGCTTGTGCAGCTATATTGTAGTAGGTTGTGCCTGCTGTGCTCTTTCAGCATCATGGATTTCAGAATTGCTTTAGCTGATCATGAAAGCACACCCTTATATAACCTTTTTACTGGACATTTATTCCCTTCTACTACGTGGATGCTCTGCAGAGATCAATGACTGCAGTGCAGCAAAAGATAGACCAAAATCAGGTCCTGAAACAGAATGGTTAAACATGCTGCTAGCCTGTCAACTCCTCTGGTGTGTATGAATATTGCAGACAATGGTGCAAAGGCGGCTTCTTCCCAAAGCTTATTTACCTAAATCCAAAAATACCAAATGGTCCTAAGAGGTTTCTTTTTAGGTTCTTCATTTGAACAGTGTCTTTTCTTTATGAAATTTCTGGATGTTTGGAAATCAGAAGAAGTAGCTTCTGTCTTTAGGCTTTTATAGTCTGCAATTCTTTTGGTACCTCTTGTGTTTTATTTTCACGTGGAAAACCGAATTATTTTTACTGCAGTATTGAAGAAAACCCCGGTAGTACAGCACGAATCCAGTAGAGGGAGATGTTGATCTAAAAATCGTTCTCTGTCTCAAGTTTGCACTTGAGGCAGTAATTACCAGGCAAATCTGTCCAGGGATGTCCTCAAATCCTGTTCGTATTGGAATTCACATCCATACTAGAATGACTCCCACAGAGCCTTAGAGGGGTTTATTATAACTGCAGTGCTAAAAGACACCTATTTAGACTTCTTACAACGTCGAAATGAGATTGGATCAAGCTGATTCATTGATTTCTATTAAACTTGGTAGAGAGGAGCCCACTGTTTCTTTAAAAACATTTTCTGCGCTGTTAAAAGTGGAGAACATCCTAAGCCAAATGCCAAATCCTAACATAACCACCATGAAGTTCAGAGTGAGATCGGAACATCATGTCTCGGGCCCATTTCTAGTAAAAAAGTGATTGGTTTAGCTTGAACTTCTGGCAGTGATATAGTGCTCGTATGAAACCATCAATTTCTTTGACTCCTCATGTACTGTAAATTTCTTAAACTTCCTGTCTGGAGCAAAAGTGAAAAAGAAATTGTACAGAATCAATTTGTTCAACCTGCAGCTTGCTGAAATCCCCATTTCTGTTTCAAAGTCATTCGTGCTTATATAAAAACATGTCCTCTGATCCTTCATGACAGCTTGAACATGGGCTCAAAATGTCAGTCTGCTGTGGTGGTGCCAGTAATAACCTCCCCCCCGTTACGATCAGAAGGGCTCTGACAGAAGCTTGCCTGGTCTGCTCAAATGTACCCCCTTTGTTTGGTTATATTTAAGATTCAGTGATATATGAAGTCAAGGGTGGGTCTAGGTATCATAGCCTTTGTGCCAGACATTAGCTTTGAGAAGAGAAATCAGGATCTTCTTTTTTATAACTGCTTTGGGTGGTTCTGGATAGATGTGTTTACCTGTGATATCTGAGGAGGCTTTGTCAAATATAAAGACTGGGAAACAGTATGTGTGGCTGGCTGTGTGCCATAATTATTTGTGACATGTTTTCTCCATGAATGACTCCAAGTTAGAACTCAAATTGTGCTGAGTATTGTCTCTATTATTTACAAGCAATAGTATTCATTATTTATTGAAGACCTCTTGTTTTGTCTTGGCTCAGTGTTCCTGTTTATTTCAGAGGGTTTTTTGTTTTGTCAAAGATTGAAATGATTTGCTGTGTGACAGATGGAAATGTTTATTCAAATTGAATGGATGTGTAAGAGCACCTAGTAATTTTCATTTCCTCTCAGTTGCTAATGGTGCATTTAAAGCAAAACTGGACAATACCAAAAGATGTATTACAGGAAAGGGTATTAAACGGATAGAAGATAGCAAAGGGTAGGATAATGTAGAGAACTGATATGAGGATAGCTGAAAGGACAAGCCAAAGATGATGCTTGATATTGGTATCCTGAAAGAGAAGAAGCATGCGGATGTCAGTGGAGGGGAAGCAGAGGCATGTGTGCATAAGAGATATTTTATCTCTGTTAAGAAACACAGGCTTAACGGGCAGTGTTTTTGAGCAACCTGACCTAGTGAAAGATGCACCTGTGGGATGCATATTTCAGGGGGACTAGATTAGATGATCTTTAAAGGTCCCTTTCAACCCAAACCATTCTATGATACTACAAAATGCAATGCCAGAGACAGTGTGGTTGGAACTTGGGCAGACTGGGAGACTTGTGGCTTTTTAGTATATAGCAAGGGGAATTTGTAATATTACTTTGCAAAGGGGATTGGTCATTAGGAAATGTTCTGTTTTTCTCTGGAGAAAAGGGAATCCTGATTAATAATCATGAACCTGAGAGAAACACTTAACCCCCAAAAAACTAAAGTATCTGTTAAGTAAAGTCAAAGGTGTCTAACAATAGAAGGTAACCAAAGAAGAATAGTTAAATGAAGTCCTGAAGATAAGTAGTAATCATTGGTTGTCATAATAAAGCAGCATGAGAAAGTCTTTTTACTGTATGTAGATTTTTTGGTGTATCATTGTGATTACAGTTGTGAATATGAAATGAGTCCAAGGTGATGGCAACAGAAATATGAAAGAAAATTGGAGAGAGGAGTTCAATGCAAGTTGATCAGAAAGCCAAGTAGTTACTTAAAGATTTTGAGATCTGATGAGGAGCCCTGAACAAAGCAACTGATGGTCTTTAAAAGGAAGATAGGGAATTCAAGGCAACAAAAGAAAGCAGGAGGAGGAATGAGAAGACCTTTCAGGTGGTTGATACATGGTGAGAGGAGAGAGAAGTGCCTGGTATATAGTGGGGTGTGCCTGGTATATAGTGGGGTGTGGCATTGGAAGGAGGAATTATTGAGAATGAGTAAAGACGTAAAAGTGTCATTCTTGTCGCTGTGTTCCCCCTGTTCCCCATTGTTGTCCCCCATCCTCATCCCCTCTGCCCCAAGAACATGTGTGCTTTCAGAGATTTTGTGGTGCTAAACAGTGACTTGTAATAACTGGAAAACTCTCTAAACAAAGTGCACTGTACTTGATTGCCAGTGGTTAAGATCATATTCCTAATTTTCCAGCAGTTCCTTACAAGAAGTTCATTCCACACTCAAAACCATAGCAGTTCTGTGTTGCTGTGATCAGTTGCTGTGCATGACATTAGAAACAACTGAACAGAAGTAACTTGAATTGTGTAAGAAAGCTTAAAATCTTCCTTTTTCGCTTGTTGTAATACAAAATGAATGATTATAGGAAATCATGTTGAATGGGGAAAAGGTATGTTGTTGTTTTGATCATTGCTTCTTCAATTTTAAGCTAATTGCACACCTATTCCAAAAAAAGATTTAAAAATGCATTTGAAATAATATGCCGTTAAAGTGGTTCAATCAAAGAAGAAAAATGTGTCAATGGCTGGCTTTACAGGAAAGATCTGCATTTTACATTGAAAAATGATTCTGTCTGATATTGATCTAGACTGCTGACTATATTATTAAAGAGCATGGAGAAGGACATAAACCGGATTTCTATAAAAAAAAGATTTTAAAGTGAATATTATGTTCTTCTCCATGCAGTTAAAATTTGGCTCTATGAGGATTTTTTCCTGTTCATTTGTTTTTATGCTATTAAGATCTCATTGAGACATAAGCACACCTAAAGCAGTCATGAAACATGGTAGAAAGCCTAATGCTTCTACAATGATGAAAAGCTTCATGGTTTATCTGATTTGGAGTGGAAGGTAGGGTAGGAGGAAGGAAAATGGCGAAGTTGTCAGTTTTTCAGTAATGCTCCGTCAAGTTTCCTAGATGACTAATACATATATAACCAGCTACCTTGATCACATAAAAAATAACAATGAGGGAAAGTAGAATTTGTTTGAATATTCTGAAGATTTACATAGTGGCACAGCACAGGCATATGCAATTAATATTTTAGGTCTGTTAATAAGGTTGTAACACTATTAATGCAATAGTCGGGAAATAGTTTTCCTCTAAGAGTACTGGAATTATCTGAGACCAATTTCCATCATATGTTACTTGTTTTTAAGAACTGCTAGCTTGGCTTCAAATCCCATGGTGAAATAATGCATTGGATCAAAATAATAAAGGAAGCAGAACATTGTTACAGGAACTTCCATTTAAAATGGTAGGCCAAGTCTCATTTATATATGTATTTTAAATCACATGAACAAGTTATTTCTGCATTCAATTAACCTGAAGGGTTGTATAACCAGTAAGTGTTTGTGTGTATATATATATATATATGAACACTTAAATAACAGCGGGGGTTTTTGTGTGTGCAGCAAGAATGTTTGATGTGGCACTGAAACAGAAAAAAACCCCACTATTTTTCAAGAATACTTAGGTCTCTTTTCTTTCAATAGCTCAATGTACTGTAGAATTAAAGGTGGCTAAGACATTATTTTGTACCAAGTTGATTTCTGTTTAATTGTAAACATATAAGTCAGTTTTCATAGGAAACGTAATGAAAAACTAATCCGTAGCTTTGGTTTGCTTTTTCTCCATTAAATTGAGGGACTGTAAAGATCATTTAGTTTCAAGCCCCCTGCCATGGATGCCACCAACTAGACCTGGTTGCTCAAAGCCCCATCCAACCTGGCCTTGAACACAGAAATGGGGCATCCCCAGCTTCTCTGGGCAGCCTGTTGCAGTGCCTCACCATTGTCATAGTAAAGAATTTCTTCTTAATATCTAATCTAAACCTAACTTTCTTTCAGTTTGAAGCCATTCCCACTTGTCCCGTCACTACATGCCCTTGTAAAAACTCCCTCTACATCTTTTTTGTGGGCTCCCTTCAGATACTGAAAGGCCACAATTAGGTCACCCCTAGGCTCTCTCTTTTCCAGGCTGAACAATCCCAATTCTCATAGGAGAGGTGTTCCATCATAAGAGAGGTGTTCCATCCCACTGATCATCTTGGTGACCCTCCTCTGAACTCACTCTAAAAGGTCAGTGTCCTTTCTGTGCTGGAGACTCCAGAGCTGGTTGCAGCACTGCAGGTGGGGGTCTCACCAGAGTAGAGTAGATGGCAAGAATCCCCTCCCTTGTCCTGCTGGCCATGCTGCTTTGGATGCAGCTCAAGGCACGTTTGGGTTTCTGGGCTGCAAGTGCACATTGCTGGCTCGTGTCCAGCTTCTCATCCATCAGCACCCCCAAGTCCTTCTCAGTAATGACGCTCTCCATCTGTGCATCCCCCAGCCTGTGCTGATACTGGGGATTGCCCTGACCCAGGTGCAGCACCCCACACTTGGCCTTATTAAACCTCTTGAGGTGGTTCTTGAGCTTGTATAGGTTTGGATGGCATCCTATCCCCCAGCTGTGTCAAATGCACCACTCGGCTTTGTGTCATCTGCAAATTTGCTGAGTGCAGTCAATCTTTTAATCTATGTCATTAATGAAGATACTAAATAGCACTCGGCTCAGTACGGACCCCTGAGGGACACCACTCAGCACCGATGTCCATTGGATCTCTCTGAGACATTGACATCCCTGTGGATGTGACCATCCAACCAATTCCTTATCCACCTAACACTTCACTCATCAAATCAAATTTAGAGGGAAGGCTGCTGTGGGAGACCATGTCAAAGTCTTTACAGGAGTTCAGAAAAAATGACATGTATAACTTTTCCCTTGTTCACTGATATAGTCACTCCATCATAGAAGACCACTAGGTTGGTTAGGCAGGACTTTCCTTTGGTGAAGGCATGCTGGATGTCTGAAGCTGTCCTCCATGTGCCTTAGCATATCTGCTAGAAGGATCTTTTTCATGATCTTCCCAGGCACAAAGGTGGGGCTGACAGGTCAATAGTTTCCAGTGTTGAGGGATATATCTGGTGCAGGTTTGCAGGCTGCACTGCGTGATGCAGATTGAGCTCTGGTTGGGAGCCCAAGACAGCAAGCGATGAGCTGCCAACCCTTGGCATGACAAAGACCATGAAGACTGGTGGCAAACGGACACTGAGAGACACAGTAGGAACTAAGGACTCAGGAGGAAGTGTGTGACCTGTGTGCGGGTAGACTGTGAGGGTATGAAAGCCCAGGGGTTCCTTTGTTGGGGGTCTTCCTGGGAGGCACCTGCTGGGGCTGTTTTTGTGTTACTGCACTGTGAATAAATTCCTTTATGGAATGAGAAATCTGAGACTCTGCTATGGGAAATGTGATCTGACTGCATGAGAGTGGGATGTATGGGTAGTCAAACAGCATACCCGGCAGCTCCCTGGAGTCATGTGCCATGGCAGCACTTTGGTTCCAGCAGATAAAGTCTCTGGTGTTGAGAGTGTGATTGCCAGAGGGTCTTGTGAATGGTTAGGCTGGGAAGTTTCCTTAACACCAGCATCCTCTTTTCTACCCTTTTCAAAGATGGGTGCAATGTTTCCCTTTTTCCAGTGATCTGGCACTTCTCCTGACTGCCATGACTTTTCAAATATCATGGAGAGTGGCTTGGGAACTACATCAGCCAATTCCCTCAGGATTCTGGGTTGCATCTCATGAGGTCCCATAGACTTATATACAATCAGATTCCTTCCTTAGCTGGTCACAAACTTGATATTCTCTGACAGTGTAAATCACTCCCAGCCTCATCCTGCTTGAGAGGTCTGGAAAGAGAGGTTGCCAATTTTGTCAAGTACCACAGCCTTCTCCTCATCTGTTGTCACCAGGTTTCCATGATAGTACATGTGAATTCCATTTCCTAATTAGTTAAAAATACCATGATATGCTATTGCAAGTTTTTAATTGTTCTGTTACCAATTCGCTTTGTTTGAAATCCATTAAAACTCAATTATGTAAATATAGCTTCTGAATTCAGTTTTTAATTGGTGTGGTAGAGCTCAGACAAGTAATGTCACAAAAGGATAGTTTTGTTTTTTGGTACATTGTCTATAAGATAAAGAGCTAAGTTGTGTCGATATCCTTCTGTGAAAGCTAACAGGGAGGTGACGTGATTCTTTTGTCCACTCAGAAGTGGAAAAGCAATATTACTGAAGACTGGGATTTGCCTAATCTGTGACAAGTATGATCAGTTGAGCACTGGCAGTCACATTACAATGATTAAAATTTTCTCCTTGGTTGCAATGCTAAATAAATTGGATTAATGTGCAGCAGCAGGGGACCAAAGAGTATGCCTGCAATTCATTAATGTGCCTTGTAACTGACACTGTAATGTCTAAAATTCCAGGCACTTAAGAGTGGGTGATTGATCATAACACATTTAGCTTACAGTAGCTGATCAAGCAGGAAATGCACAGTGTTCATAAAAAAAGCAGTTTGGCATTCATGGATTTCTGTTGTTACTCAGCGGTGATTTTCAAGGTTGAGTGATCTTACTTCCATCTCTGTTTGAGTTCATCAGAGTAAAGGACCATTGGAATTTGTTGATGATACCCCGAATTTTTAGTATCTCCTAGTTTTTTTCCCCATCATATTTTTTCATGTCCCACCACTTTTTGTACAAGCGCTTAATCCAGCAGTGAATACTTGCTCCAAAATTGTACCCCTCTGCAGTGTGTGCTGGAAATGTGAAGAGTATCTTTGATCACGGTAGAGAGAGAGCAGGTTGGAGTTGCTATTGGACTAAAATAATTACAGGGAATGATCCTTAAAATACTCAGAACTTCTATATTGTTAAAACTCAGGTGACATTCTAATCTCTTGGACCATAGATATTTTATTTTTCTTCATTTGTGGTGGTTTATGTTGTTTGGAGCAGTATGGCACTGTTCAGATAACAACAAAACATTATTTTCTTTACTATCTTATATCTACAATTATTTTCCTAAATAAATGCACCATCCTTACAGCAAGGGGAAGGAAATTTATGATTTACAGCATAGTAAGAGTGTGAGGAATACCCCAACGTGCTTTCTCAGCAGTAATTTCTGTCACTGGTTAATAAACTGCTAAGCTAACAAATTTGAACTTAATCAACTCACACTGAATTCTTGCTTCATGAAACACTTCAATGTCATGGTTATTAAATTAAATTCCCCCTCTTAAATATTTTGCATGCAAAATAATGTCTTGCTAGAGATGGCATGTTTTAAAACTCATTCATTAAAAATCAGCATATTAGAGTTATTCCCAGAAAACTTCACTCTAAAGTTGTTTCCATCTTAGCAGGTGGGTCTGGCCCCCTCAGAGACCCAGAAGAATGGTTGTTTGCTATCTAACACTTTTAAAGAAACATGTGAGAAATATTTTATGCACTGAACAGTAGGAAAAAAATCAAGCTTTATTACCTTCACTTAAGATGGAACGTTGTCAAAACTTGGCAGCAGACAGCCAGAGAACCATGTGAACAGGTCTGGACTGTGGTTGAGAAGGGAAATATAGTGAAAGTAACGATTCAGAAAATAAAAGGTGGAAATAATCTTGTTTGTATTTTAAGTCATGCCTAGTTGACATGCATTAGTATGTTTTAAGTATTTCAGACAACTTTTAATTTGGTTGGGTTTGTTTTTATTTGGTTTATTTTTCCTCTTGGTAGACCTTTTTGTTGTACTTCTGTAGCATTTCCAATCAAATTGCTTCAAAAAAACCCCAAAGCTAATCGTAGTAATGCAATGGCTGATGAGTATATTTTATTCATGGAGATAAACACTTTAATTATTGACTTCGCTAATCCTTTTGTGGATTCTGATATGCAATTTTTAATTATTGCATTACATTGATTACATATACATGTCTTTGTTTAAGGTGAGTTAGGCTATTTAAAAAATAGTACAAAAATCCCTGCAGCTGTCTGTTGGATATGACTCTAATTCGAATATAGTAAAATTGTCTCTGTCTTGTACCAGCCAGTATTTCCAAGCTGGAAGGTTTCTATGCTCTGCATCTAGGCGGAGAGGAGTCTATGTCCACTGTACTGCATTTGTCCATGTTTATACTTGTCTGCGGTTCAAGTCCAGTTTACAGAACTGTGTTAGAGATACATGAGTGAGGCTTAAAAAAGGTTTGAAGCAGTGTGGCTGCACTGGTATAATAAATATGGCTTTGAATACTGCTGCCTGTTTCACAATCAGCTTTCTGGCAGTTGTTTGAAAGCCTCTGCAGGATGTTGTATGTATGATGCTTTTTCCAGCCGAGGGCTGCAATTCCTTGCCATAGGGTCATAAAGAAGTTCAAAGATAGATAAAATGACAGCAGTCAGCAACAGCAGCTCAGTTCCTGCAACACAGGAGTAATTGCAGCCTATTATTACAATTGACTCTTGCTTCTCTCCCCTGGAGGAAGTGAGCAGCTGCCAATTTACTGGGCTGCAAGAAAACTGATGAGCCAGGAGATGGGGTTTATAGCAAAAGTTGAGAAACTGATCAAGGCAAAATTCATTAGTCCTGGGTAGCCATAAGAGAAGAAGAGGAGACAGTGCTGACTGGTCATCACTGATGCCCATGTGGGATATGGATTCTGACTTTCACGTTGGTTTCACCTCGTCCTTCTTTTTTCACAAAAGGAAGTGAGGCAGATTCTATAATCTTTTGTCTTAAATTGTATAAAACAAACCAACCACACAGCAGAGGTCCCTGCCATTTTTATGCAACTTAGGTAGTAAGATTTATTTCACCCTGAATAAATACATCAACTGCTTTTTTGTGTGCTCTGTGATCATTAGGTATTTATAACCTTCTCAATTCTACTGCTAAAAAAGGATGATCTATAATTTGTTTGGT
This sequence comes from Grallaria varia, assembly GCA_013396735.1. Classification (NCBI taxonomy): domain Eukaryota; kingdom Metazoa; phylum Chordata; class Aves; order Passeriformes; family Formicariidae; genus Grallaria; species Grallaria varia. The sequence goes on along the minus strand of VWZG01001064.1, from coordinate 13,538 downwards.
TTTATTGAACAACAATATGCAGTTGAATGCTCCTTAGGTACTTGCTTATGGTAAATATGTACAATTAACAGTGTAGATCTGAAACGTGTGTGTCTTTATTGATGTTATTGGCAACAAATGCTAATTTTGAAGTGAAAGGGTTGCATTTACACAAAGCTGTATTTCAGACCCTGTTTCTTCATCCTTCTCTCACTGATGAGGTACGGGATATTAGGAACATACCTTATAATATGTGCAAGTGGAGCTATACTGGAATTTTACAGAAAGAAGAAAAAGTAAAGGTTAATAGAGTGCACTTTAAGTACAAAACCAGAAGATGTTATCTCATCTCAGTTCTGCATGATTCTGTGGTGCTACCAGTTCAGGTGCTCTAATTGTGCAGGTCTTGTACCCTCAGACCTAAATTTAATTCTCTTGCACTGCTTGTATTTTAAAATTAACCTAAGAGGTGTGTGCAGATTTTGTTGTAGCTGCTTGTCCTTCTAAATGGAAAAGTTAAAGATGCATTTTCAGTATGTGCAGGGCCATTTAAGGAAAGCTGTTGCTTGTAGGATCTAAACACATGCAGAGTAAATTTCCTTCTCTGCAAATGTCAGTTGGAGCTTTGCCATTCATGTCAGAGTTGCCAGTTTTTCACTTTAGTCCAGTATTTTGTTTCATTCCCAAATTCTTCTTCGTCCTAGTTTCATAAATGACATTTTCATGCTGAGAAAATATACCAACTGCTAACTTCAGTGCGTTTGCAGATTGCAGCAGCCTATTCTTACTAATATAGAAGAGGTTTTTTTGTAGATTTTTTTTCTGTCATAAATCACTGTAGCATATTACGAGCCCCCCTGCCCCAACTGGTACAAAATGCTGCTTATGTTGCCCCCCAGGACATGGTTGGCCTTCCTGGCTGCGAGGACACTGCTGACTCATTCAGCTTACCATCAACCAGGTCCCTTTCCGTGGTACTGCTTTCCAGCATCTCATTCCCCAGTCTGTACATATATCTGGGGTTGCCCCATCCCAGGTGCAGAGTCCTGCACTTTCCCTTGTTGGACTTCATATGGTTGGCGATTGCCCAGCTCTGTAATTTGTCGAGGTCTCTCTGCAGGGCCTCCCTGCCTTTGAGGAAGTTAACAGTCATAGCTATGCGTGGTGCTTTAAAATTCACTGATCCTTCTGGTCTCCAGAGAATAGTTTTGGTAAATCTTCTAAGATGATTTCCATTCATGAAGCACTTCCAAAGAAGAGTGCAGATGGCTGCTTAAAATTGTCATAGTACAGCTATGTTTTAAAATGTCCTTGTACAGGAGTTGCTCAGAGTGCTCATTGTAGGGAAAGTGTTTAACACTGTGTGTGAGTTTGAGATGGTGGCTATAGGGATACCTGTTTCAGCTAAATGAAAAGAAAAAAAAGGTGGAAGGGTCAAACAATAAAAGTGAGGAAAATTGAGGAATTTCCGTGTAAGTATAGATTTTGCATATGTTAAACTGGCATCCTTGTGTAATGAAAAATATGTGAAACATGTAGCAAAAAATGGACTCTAAAATGAAATGAATTTGCATGGATTAGAATTTGTGTATTTTAAGAAACACGATTGCCTCTTTAAATGTGTGGCAAGGTTATGAATGGCAGTTGGAATAAGAGTAAAGGTGAAAGCCTTGAATGTAAGCTGTATTTTCTCATACAGACGTTGACTTTTATTTAGGTGTTTATTTAGCTGTACTATCTTTTTGTCAGCTCATGATTTTTAATGAAGTAAAGGTCATAGGCAGGCTGCAGTGGCTTCAGCCTCTCTTGCTAGTCAGATTCTGCTGAGTGGGCTCCATGCTGCAGAGAAGCCCTGCTGTAATTGTTCAAATTGGAACTTTGCCTACACTTGTCTTGAATGTGTGTGTGTGGCAGGGAGACAGGGTGACACAATAGAGCAGGCTTGTCTCTCTTGCTTGGTATCTGTCAGGGTATTTGGGAAGACAGCAGGGTGGGTTTTGTATACAGTATTGCCAGTTCGCTTTTAATGGTTGGTTCTGTCTTATGTGCCTCAGATGTGAGACTGTTGCTTTCCTAGTATGTTGAGTGACAAGAAAAAGGAAGTATGTGTATGAAGAACGGGGTACGATCTGAATCACACTTTACCTCAGCTGAGCTCTGAATTGTAGAATAGTTGAAGAATTCACTTTCTTTGGTATATTTTTAAAGCAGGAATGCAAATTGCAACGGTACCTTTAATTCAAGAACTCTCCACTAGTAGCTTTAAACTGCTTTGTGTTAAAATGTACAACTTTACGTAGAATTCAGTTTCTTACGTTGGTGCAACAGCTCACACAAGTTAATTCAGAAGTAATGGAAAGGTTACTGGGCCATCACTAGATGGCATGCATACAAGCTAATTGTAATGGCAAGGCATGGTTGCAGCATGGATTGTTTCTTCCCCTTCCCTTTCAGCATGCTTATGCACTAGTGAGAAACTTATGAATATCTGGAACTATGACCTTTTCTCTACTCTCTGTTGTCTTCTTTTAACTTTGTTTTTGAGGATTCAGAAATAGAAGTTTTTAATTTATGTCTGCGTGTGCTTGTAGTTGTTGACCTTGAACGTCACTTTTCAGATTGCATCATCTTGTCTTAATTCACTGTGACAATACACTAAAGCCTTTCCTTCTGGAACTGGGGAGTAAGAGTAGTGAAACTTAGACTCCATGTTCTCCATTCTGACCTACATTCCTTAAGTCTTGAGACCTGTAGGGTTCTTTGGCTGCTGTTATGTTGAATTTGATTGAAGGCAAGCATCTATCTAGAGTAAAAACTTACTTGGAGATACACAGGGCAGCAGATGCTCCTGTGATTCTATAAATCAGATTTTTGTGAAGAACTTAGCTAGAAACCTTTCAAAATTCAAGGAAGATCTGTGTGAAATAACATTATCTCTACTTGTGCACCCACTCTAATCATGGGAAAACTGGGCTTGTTTCTAAGACCTTAATTTCATCCAGTTATAGTATTGTGCAGTAGGTACTATAATGTGCTATTTCGTTCCACAGGATCACTGCCTCATTCAGTGCATTATTTATTTAGTAACTGTTTCATAATTTTAATTTCTTTTCGTGAAGTAACTCATGCCTTTTTTATTGCACACTATTGAAAAGTGCCGTACATTTGAAAGAATCCATCACCAGTAAAGGAATGTTCTTTGAGGAAATGATTGGTAATTGCTGTGTGTGGCTATTTGAGGAACAGTTATTAATTTATTTTTCATCAGTTCCTGTTAGGTAAAGGAACATGATTACCTCCTCTGTATGACCACACAGTTTTGGGAAACATAATGAAGGATTCAAATATCCATATATTTTGCATTCTCTGTTTTCTCAGTCTTTTGTGGGCAGTGGGGAGGGAATAGTTTTCTGTCAAACTATACCTGCTCAAAATACTACTTTCATAGGTCTTGGCTGAAGTTCCAATTGCTCAGCAGTTCTGTAAATCAAACCCTAGAGCATAAAGTCAGGTACTAGGAAATGAAAAATGTACAGTGAAATGACTGTATGCTAAGGTTTTTGATTTACACTGAGTAGAAACTGAAAAAGACAACGATAAGAGCTAAGTCTCCAGTGTAGTGTTCAGCCACTTTAATTATGGGATCCTCCTTTTTTTTTTTTAATTTTTTTTATATTTTGCAGACCATACAGGAAGGGAGCTTTCATCTTCATATATCCTAGGTCCATCCCATGCAACAAGCAAGGCATGGGCCTGATGGTGCATAATCAAGTGATATAAAACTGTATTGATACTGCAAAATACACACACGTAGCTGCTGAAGTGAGGATTCTGAATTTCTTCTGTAGTAAGTGAATAGAGAGATCTGTAACTTACAAGAGAAGTAGCATCTAAGGTTGTAACTACCTTAGAGTGTTGGTCAAGAATGCATTTTTGAAACTTGTCTCTTAGTTATTCCCACTTATGTGTTGGCTTTCTTCGTAGAGCCATGTCAAAATACATGTATTAGATTCCTTTATAATATAATGATGTGGAGGGATACAGAGAGGGGTGTACTGCAGTAGCATATCCAGTACACTCCACTGCAGGCAAACATACTACATGGTACTGACTAGAACTGGTCTATGTGGCCCGTCCTACATTTTCCTGTCTTCCTTCTTTTTAACCTCCGAAATTTTGGATGCCAGGTTGTCATTACAAATTGTTTTGCAATAATAGCTTGAATCCTTTTCAAATGGTTCTATTATGAGAGGAAAGAATTTTGCTTAGTGAAGTGAAGAACCGAAAACTGATGATGTGACTAGCTCACATATCATAACAGATGAACACGAAGCTACACAGTTAACATGCACAGACAACTGGAATTCTGGCATCTCCTTGCTCATCAGGACTTGAGTTGGCAAACTTCATGTTTTTTTAACATCATTTTCTGTGCTTGTAATTATATAGTATATGCTTCACTGCTGTTCCATTCCGAGACCTCATTAGGAAGGCTGTAAGAGACTACATATGTCTTTACTCATGGTGGTTTCTATTCAAATCCATGATATGTAACTATCACCTGAAATCTATATTAAAATGTTTTAGGCTGTGATGAGGGGTGTAAGTCTCTAAAGATTTGAAAAGCCTGATGAAAAGTAACTGGGACTGCTAAGCCCACTATAGATATAAAAGGAGAGGAAATCAATGTAGACTTGGAGAAGAATTAATATCATTGAAGCAATTTCTGCATTACTAGTCACTGTTTCTCACACTCTTTAATGCATAAAAATGTCTTAATTTTTCATTAAAATGGAAGTCAATTTTTCACACACTTCTGTTGCAGAAATTAGCCTTCCTTAATAGGTGGAAAGGCTGAAGTATATACCTCCAATTAATGAAGAGAGGAAAGAAACCACAAATGCTTCATCTGAAGTATTCTAGTTCGTGGATTTTAATCTCTCTGGAATGATTTGTGTGTTTGAAGGGAATCAAATGGCATGGGGTTAGAATGAAGGAAAAGTCTAAATCATGTTCAATTGTTAAGGGAATTTTAAGATCTTCCAGAAATAGTCTTAATTGTTACAAATTTTGTGATAGCTTCCCCAGAGTAAACCTAAACAGCTATTGCAAATTAAATGGTAAATTCAAGGAACCATTTAAGGTCCTATTTTGGAACTCTGATTAGAGGTATTGTGATTACAGGTCAAGAATTTTCTGTGTATGGGCAATAGGGCAAGAGTAGTGTCAGAAAAATGAATGGTCTTTTTGTAAAATAATGGTATGGTGGTAAGAAAGGTAGCTGTTAAAAAGAAGTATGTATGCATTTATAAACACACACACGTATACATCCATGTGTGTGGATATATGATTTATGTGTAGTATAATCTTCGTTTCCTGTCTCTTACCTCTTACAATTATTGGAGCTTTGTTATATATATCTATATGTGTGCATGGATGCACACCCTTAAATATTAAATGAGCTCAAGATCTGACAGCTAAAGACAAAAAAAGCAAAGGGACCATGATCTCATAATTGACAGGAAGGAAACTAATGTGCAGTGAGAATGCTCAATTGATGTAGCAATTTCCAAAAGCACTGTGTTCTCAGCACACACCAGCACTATTTCTGTACTTCAGAGTTCTGTCCTTCTGTATTTTTTGTACTTCAAAATAATCTACAAATATATATTTATATATGTATGTATGTGTATATAGAAATAGTCTCTTGAAATCATGGCAGCAATTTTCC